>PVIA01003239.1:0-166457 GCA_004024845.1 Tonatia bakeri | reverse complement strand
GATGGGATCCTAAGCCAGAGTTTTTGGGGTTTTATCATTTAAAAAGACTACAGGACTTAAAACTTAGTTCTGTTTCCTGCCCATGACTTCTTATTCTAATTAAAGAGCATCCTCCAGCAAGCAGATTTCATATTCTATGTCTTAGTCCTGATTACCCCAGGAGTCCACCATTTCTGGTCTAGACTGTACTGCCCCGTTACTTCCAACCGACCTGAGTTGGGCAGAGGAGACAAAGGCAGCTGGGAGACTTGGATTTCTCAAGGACTCAGGCATTGGCAAGGCCAGGGGGTGGGGCAGGGGTTGATGTCGATGTCTATCACCCCGTTACTTCCACAGTCCCAAGAGTTTCATCCCTGTAATTCCTTCGTGAATGCATCTGTCTTAGGTTCATTCTCTATCCAAGAGAATTGTTACCCGTCATTGACTGCCGTTCAAGCGTGAAAAGGAATGAGGCATATGAACAGGCAGCGTTCATGCCAGGGAAATAAGTTTTGTCTCTTTAGTGTCTCTTGGTTCAGAGGCCTCCTACTCAGCCATAGTTATAGGCAGTTACAGATTCCTAAGACCAGGCAGGGTGGTCCCCAACACTCCTTTCCTTTTATTTTAACTGTTGTTCAAGTACAGTTTTCTGTCTTTTACTCCTGTCCCAGCCTACCCCTTCAGTCCTCCCCAACTCCCTCCTATCTCCATCACCCCCTAGTTTTTGTCCATGTGTCCTTTATACTTGTTCCTGTAAACCCTTCCCCTTTTGCCCTGAAATTCCTTCCCCTCTCCCCTCTGGTCACCATCAGCGTGTTCTCTACTTCAGTGTCTTTGGTTATATTTTGTTTGTTTGTTTGCTTTGTTGTTTAGGTTACTATTAAAGGTGAGATCATGTGGTATTTGTCTTTCATTGCCTGGCTTACTTCACTTAGGGTTATGCTTTCCAGTTCCATCCATGTTGTTGCAAAGGGTAGGAGCTCCTTCTTTCTTTCTGCTGCATAGAATTCCATTGTGTAAATGTACCACAGTTTTTTGATCTATTCATTTACTGATGGGCACTTAGGTTGCTTCCAACACTTGACTATTGCAAATTGTGCTGCTATGAACATTGGGGTGCATAGTTTTTTATGGATTGGTGTTTCAGGGTTCTTAGGGTACAACCCCAGTAGTGGAATTGCTGAGTCAAAAGGCAGTTCCATTTTTAGTTTTCTGAGGAAATTCCATACCATTTCCCACAGTGGATGCACCAGTCTGCATTCCCACCAACAGTACACTAGGGTTCCCTTTTCCCCACAACCTCTCCAACACTTGTTATTTGTTGCTTTGTTTATGATGGCCATTCTGACTGGTGTGAAGTGGTATCTCATTGTGGTTTTAATTCTCATCTCTCTGAGCAAAAGATTCTCAGTATCACTTTTTTTGACTACCAAGTGAAAGTTTTCTCCTTGTCTTCTCTACCATTTCATTTTAATTTTCTTTCTAGCACTTGTTATGAGTCATAAATGACTTATGTGTTTGTCTGTTTGCTCACAGTCTGCTGTGGACACTCGAATGTGAACTTGAGGAGAGCAGGAGTCTTAATCACCTCTGCCTCCTCATAGCTTGGAACTAGAATATAGGAGAAATTGAATTAGTATTTGTGAAGTAAATAAACAGAGTAAGGTTTCATTGAACAAAGGGTCATATTTATCTCCTAGCTGAAATAGTTACAGAAGCTTTTGACTGGAAATAGGAAATGGCTAAGCCTTTGACAATAAGGTGTTCAGCAATGGTCATATCAGAGGGACATTTTGTATGGGAGTAATGCTCTGCAGCTGTTATTTCTGTCCTATATCTTTGTCTTTCTTTCTGATCTGATTTCTGTAATAAACCAAAAACAATTATGAACCATATAGGGAAAAAACAATCTCTTTTGCTCTTCATAACCTTGAAAATAACACTGATATTTGACACTTTCTAGTCTCTTCCTTCATATTCTCTATGTGGAGTCATGCCTGGTTTTAAAATTTGATGATTCGCAGTCTTGTAAGTTTATTAACAAAAGGTAATATTTATCTAGATTTGAAGATTGATATTTTTTTACTCTTTTGTATAAACTTGATGAATTTTAAAACAAATATTTCAAACTACTAATGAAATAGAACCTCAATTCCTAAGAATATAATTGTCAAAACATAAAGCTTTTTTTAAAATAACAATGAATAAGCAATTGACTTGACAAGAAATCTCATTCTACTTTCTAAACAGCTTTAATTTGTTAAGAGTTAATGCTAATGTTGGAAATGAAGTGGCTTTTCTTTAGATTTAGCTAATTGAAAATTTATGTTACATTCTTGCTAAATTGTAGATTGTATAAGTACTAGCTTACAATTTTTATTCTTTCATTTATCAAATATTTATTGATCACCCTTGTTTTTAGTAATGAAGATATAGCACTTAAGAAAATCAAAATTCTTGTTTTCAAGAAACATGTGCTTTAAAAATATCTGATACATGTTTCTCTTTAAGTGAACTTGGCTTTCACTTCCAGTAATAGTGAACTTTAATTATCAATCTTTGACAAAAAATCCTTAAAACATGTAAAAAATTAATAATTTCATTAAAGCATCAGTGAACAAAGATGACAGAGAAGCATTCTTTGGCTAAAGTTCAGGAAAGAATGGAAATCTAGGGAGATGAACGTGGCATTTGACTTAGGAAAAATTGCTGATCTATAAAAGGTATCTTGGGACTTTAGCATAGTTTTGCTAGACTTAGAAGAGTAAACAAACAAAAGATGGAGTGTAAGTTCCACAAACAATAGGTACTATGCCTAATTACTCCATGTTTGGGCTTAGACCTGGGAGGATCTATGTAGAAATAAAATAGACATAAAGAATAATCACAGAAACTACAGCACAACCTGGCTTTGTGTTTTCTGTGTGACTCAGAATATCTCAAGATCTATACTTGGACTACTGTTCTAGTGCTTCCAGGTGACAGTCAGAAAAAAAACATTCCTTTGGAGAAAACAACTCCATCCTAGAACTCAAATAATGTTTTATATGTGTGTATGAGAGACACTGTATATCCCAGCACATAGTCAATGATAAGCAGGCAGTGTGAAAAGACAGGCCATAAAATAAAAGAGAAACAGCAGGAAGAGATATGATCATTAGGACTCCAGGTATTATAATTATTAAAACAAGCTGTAAAGCAACTCTGTCAGTAGCTTTAAGGTAGATCAAACATGATTTAAAACATTTCAGCAGAGAACTAGAATCCATAAAAAGTAACATAGTACTTCTGAAAAAAATCAAGTAGAAATTCTAGAACTAGAAATTAAAATGACGTATTAGTAATTCATAGGAGGGGCTCCCCAGAGATAGGTATATAACTCCTACTTTAGTAGATAGATCCACTGTCTTCCAAGGTGTTTGCATCCAAGTACACTCCTAATAGAAACATGCCTAGGTTTATATTCACAAACGTGTGCATGTATGTAATAGGGGACATATAAAAGATTATTATGGTAGTATCATTTGTAATAGCTTAAAACTGTAAAAATTTCAAATGGTATTTAAGGAAAGAGATAATGAACTGTTTTCATGTAAAACATGAAAAATATTCCTATGGAAAATATTTCAAAAGGCCTTCTGAATTGTGGGAAAAATCAAACCTAGCATTGTAGGAACTGGTCTGTCATAAGTGATTTTAACTTGTCTATAGTAGTAGAGAGTTGCCAAAATGTTATTTACATTACAGGCACACATAGACTTCTCTTGCAGTAATTATTAGCAGACGGCTCATTTTAATTACAGCTTAATGGATCAAATTTAATTTCTTATAATAAGTACATATTGTAGCCTAGTAAACATATATAGTTTTCTATAACAAACATAACTTGCATGTCTCTCCATTAAGATTAAAGTCTTAAAATATTTAGCAAACAAATAAAACATTATTTTATTTGAAGATGATTAGTTAGGCTCCACTGGCTAATATAAAACATATCCATATAAATAATTACTTTAAAATAATGGAATTTGATCTCATCCCAGGAAACAGTTCATTGTTGGAACTTTTTGTCTGTGTGTGGCTTTTTTCTATGTGATGATGATTCAGGGACAAGAATCTTTCAAGCTTATAGCCTTGTAATCTTATAGGGATAGACATTTGTGATGGATAGATTGCTGTGTCTAACGCAGATCCATCAAAGAGAGGATTTGTAATCATTATTTATATTGATTTGGGCTGAAATAAAACCTTGAATTCACTTGAGATCTATCCATCTATTTATCTATCTATCTATCATCTATCTATCATCATCGTTTGTCTATCATCTATGTATCCTATCTACAATCTTCTGTCCTCATTAGAATGTAAATTCCTTCTAAATGCCTCTTTCTCTACTTTTTGAGAAGAAACATTTTACAAGAGCTTTTAAGGGGGTGTGTGTCTGTGCATTAAATATATATCATAAGATTATTGTTTTTACTAATACTATTGAAACATATTTATACATCCAAATTCATAATTTCTAGTTACCTGAAAGATAAAGCAAAACAAGTTTCATATAAAAGTGTCAGGATACTTAAGTGTATTGACTCCAACTTAACTCATTTTATTGTTATGTTCCCTGTGAAAAGTACTACTAATTTTTCTGTAGGCAAGTGGGGAAGGTTGACTTTGAGTAAATCTTCATCATCTTGCCAAGATAACTCCTGAGGCCCTCTCAGGAGTTATACAAGTATGAAAATAGTAGGCATCTACAACTCTGGATAAATAAATCCTTTGCTCTCTGGAGTCCACCCAGAGATGAGATTTCTCTTGTTTATAGAGATCTGGAACAAAGCATAGTCTGATTTTTATTTAGATGACTATTTTGTCTACCGGTTGAGCACATGGTTTCCAGAGCCAGAGAGTTTTATTACATCCTCAGTTCCATCTCTCATGCATATGTGAACGAAAAACAGTTTTAAACTTACCAACTATGGTGCAGGGCACTGCTACAACCTGAGCAGCGAGGGGCCAAGATGAGCTCCTATAGATGTATGTGTCTGTACATCAGAGGTGACTACATGGTACCATTGGTTAGAAGAAGGATGATCACCAGCACAGATGATAACGATGGACTCCAAATTACTCTCTCAGCTTGATGTTTACAAACAGGTTTAATTTCCATTGCATCTAGTAAGCGCCTTTATATCATATGGCCAAAATTTCAAAGAGAAGTTGTGAGACTTTCAGCTAGGTTAGGTAAACACAAACGATGCTGTGTATAAAACAAATGTATATCAGATTTGTACTATGCATTAGTAAATGGCTTATTAATCATGTATTTCATCATGCAAATTCCAAAATTATTTTTGAAACAGCTGTTCAGTGAAAAGGAGAATATAAATAACATTAAATTATAAAGTAAATTATGTGGGGACTTAGAGGGTATTAAACCATTTTACCCTTAATAATGGTATTTATAAGAATGTATGTTAAACAATGTTTTTGCAAAGAGTAACATTAAACTGCTGGTTTATCTGTAACAGATATTGAGCACTAACTATATAGACATTAAATAATTAAATGTCCAAACACAAGAAAAGAAGTAAGCAGTAAAAAAGTATACAATAACAGATAAATCAAGATGACTGAAATAAGGCAACAATTTTTTTATAAAGAGGTAATATTTTTATTAGAAGAATTGGATAGCAACAAAGAACAACAAATGTAAAAATTTTTATGTGAAGATTCAGTTCACTTTAGAGACAAATATATAAAATGAAAAAGGAAATGTAAATTGATGTAGGTAAAAATAAATGAATTCAAAAAAGTATTATAGCATAATTTAATAAGTAACTTAAGGAGTGATACAGTAATTACTTTAAAATAGTCAAATTACTGTTGAAATTTATTTAAGGAATCTTAAAAACACAGAAGTCATAGGGTAAACAATACAATAATTATGGATAAGATTAAAAATAGTAAACTATATGTCAAATACATATAGTTATATGTTGTATAGGGTAAATAATTATCTAAACAGATAGTTCTAACACTCATAGAAATCAGAATTTCTTAGATTATTGAGACAATAATGAAAAAAATATTAACTACACTTACTACAAATTATGTCAAGAACATTAAAGAAAACACATAGGATCCTGCTATCAAGAATAATATAAGCTTTGTCACATTTATGTAGGTGGAAAATGCAAGCCTTTCCGAAGTGATGATGTTTAAGCTGATATCTAAAAAGAAGGAGGAAGTTACAGGCAAAGGAAAGAGGTTTAAAAGTCCTGAAATGGGCAAAAATTTGAAGTATTTGGAAAACATCAAGGTCAGTGTGGCAGAATGGGCCATGTTTACTTCTTTCATAAATATGAATACATTCAAGTTTATCTTTATACTATTATTTGTATAGATTTTGATGTCAATGTGTTTCTTAAGTATATAAAATAATAGAATTATGTTAGTAACCATGTCTTTCTCTTTCTGCTATTACTTTTGAAGGAGTGAATTCTAACTTTTAGTCTCAGGACTTCTTCGTACACAGAAATTGTACTGAAAATAATTACATATAGTCTCTATAATAGTTCTTTCTATGTCAAGCCTGATTTTCTACATGGAATGCAGTTTTATTTTTATCTGGACATTTTATGTTTTCCCCTAGATTTTCCCCCTAATATTCACTCTATTTTCTTGCTAGAGTCCCTTGTCTAGAAAATCAAATTTGATTATTTTATACCTTCATATAACCTGCTATTTACTTTCCACTTATGATACTCAGCTGCCAGAGAAAATGAACTCATAGTCTAAATTTCAGTTTACTATATGAAATTATAGTCATTTGAAAGGCATACTGTGGCTATTTTGTCTGTGATCATTTGTTGCCAAGTAAATCAACAGAATTGGTATCACAATTTTTATGAGTCTCAGGCTTTCCATTACTTCTTTGAAACATACATCAGCAAAAACGTATTTGCAACAGATGGGTGTCACGTATACGCATGGCTGGCTTTGTACTTCTGAGCAAAGTCACTGACTACCAGTGACACTGGGGATTGATGTCCACAGTCAGCTCTCTTCTTTTAACTTATTTATGGCTCTATAGAACACTTTGTGTTGCCTTTTCATGTGACTCAGAGTTACTCTTCATGGAATGAGTACAGGCATTCCTCGTTTTATTGCACTTCCCTTTATCACGCTTGACAGATAGTGTGTTTTCATCCACATCAAGGTGAGACTCTCCACCAGCAAAAAGGCTATGGCTCTCAGAAGAGTCAGGTAATGAGTACCAATTTTTAACAATAAAGAATTTTTAAATCGTGTGTACATTGTTTTAGAGCAACAATGTTGGTTCTCGCTTAATTGAATACAGTATAGCATACACATAACTTTTATATGCATGAGGAAATAAAAAATTCATGTGACTCCTTTTATTGTGATATTTGCTTTATTGCAGTGGTCTGGAATCAAACCCACAATATTTCCCATGTATGACTGAATTAAACCAATTGTCCTATTTCAGGGCCTTAGGGTCTGTTTTTCTTTGTTTCTTCATCTGGGTTGTAAATCTGTGGCTCATATTTTTCCTGGAATCATTTCTGTATAATGTCTCGCATTGTACTTGACCACTGCACCCTAAAGCTGTATTCTTTTGAGTTGTTTCCCCATTATTTATAGAGAAACACCTTGTAACTATAGTACATGTAAGTATTTGCTGTCTTATAAAGGAAGCCAAGCATCATCTTCACGAAAAAAAAGTTTGTAACTGGGGTCCCATCTTGGCTCTATTAGTAATTGTAGAATCTCTGGTAAGACATTTAACTCTTCTGTGTATAGATAAGCATAATCTCAAGATAGATGGTCTTTAAATAATTTTCTTTAAATAATTTGTTAAAATTATGATTCAACATGAGAAATTAAAGTATAAGCAAGAAATAAACTCTTAAATTATACAATTTAATTTTATTTCTGTGTTTCACTTTAAGGTGACTAAAATCATTTTTGGAAATAGGTAAAATGTAATTATAAAAAGTAGAATAAATATAAAATAATCATTGTTTTAATAATAATTGCATGGAATTTAATGTATGACAAATTATTTCTCACATATGCCTATTTTTTATTCTTATTCAGTTTTTTACTATCTTCTTTACAGTTTTTTATATCCCTGGCAGAGTGTCAGATTAAATTAGTTAACACCTGCAGGGTATGAAAGCTTTAATAAATAAGATGTCCTGGAGCATGCTTATTTATTAGAGCATTCTCAATTTTTTAAATATCTACATAATGACTGCATGGGGAGATTCCTTTGTTCTTTATTTTTCTATGGTGTGTGTGTGTCTGTATCATATAATTTTTTAAAACTCCAGCTATGGCTACAAAAACCCTATTATCATGAAACAATAAGAAAACAAAATATGCTAGGAGCAAAATTCCATGAAAAGCATTTCAATAACAGGAGTGTCACTCCTGACAATCTTATAAATTTTAATAGTTGTCATGTCCATTTTTTGCTAATATAATCAACTAACAAAGAGAAACATATTACTCAGTCTCATTCAATTTCTGGTAGGAAAGAAAAATGAAATCCTTGATGCTGAAATGTTTTACAGCAAATCTTATTAAATTTAACCAGTCTTTTGAAGATGGTATTGTGGAGGTATAATAATAATACTCTATTTCTCTGTCTATTTATATACAATGAAAAATTTTACAAGCTATAGACAAATAAAATATGTTTTTGGTGGATTGTTAAGAGCAGGTAATCCTGTTCAATCATGTATTAGTTTTTGTTTAATCTATGTATGTAAATAATCTAGTGAAATATTCACTCCATGTTAACTTTCCCTGTTGAAAACTGTCAACAATCTCTGAAAAATAATTTTTGGCGTACTATTCCTCTGGAAAGGTTTCTCCTGCATGATTTTGTTTTCACTTGGAAACATAGCAATCCACGGATTTTAAGCTAGGATGCATCAGAATGCATTTGGTAAGTATTGTTGTCAAATTATGTGCCCTACTGTAAGAAGGCTTTCTTATTTGCCTCTCAGAACTGAGCCAGGGATCAATGAACTCTATAATCTGCTCCCATATTTTTCAGGCTACTCACTCCAAAACGTTAGTAGCAAAGGCAGCTCCAGGGATGAGTATAGCTGCCTAAAATCTGACTGTGGAGCTTAGGAAGTCTCCATACCATTTTTTGCCACTTTGACTTTTTTTTCAGTATCATTAACTGATTATCTTAACAATCATAAAATTCTTGGTTTATTTTATTAACAAGTCATAGGGATAATTGAATCCTCAAACCCAGTAGAAATTGTTACTTTTTTTATTTATAAGAAATATTAGAGATGAGACCAGTGGTAGGGCCATGAGGTGAGCATATTAATTATTAAAATAAGGTAGAAATTTTTATTGTTATATTTAACATGTAGCTATATTCATACATTTTAAATGCATAATTTAATCAACTTCAAACAAATGCATACACTTAAGTAACCATCATCCAAAGCTCAAGATATAAGTCATTTCTCTTAACCCTGATGTTCCCTCCTGCTTCATTCCAGTTAGCACCGCCTCCTAGGACCCCAGCCATCATTGCCAGGGTGACAATGGATTTTCTTAAACTGCATATAACTGAAATCATACTGCATACTCTTTGTATGTATCTGACTTATTTTTCTGAACATGATTTCATGAGATTTATACATGCTGTTGCTGCATCAGCAACTCTTTCTTTCTATATGTGAAGTATTATCCTATTGTATGATGATAAAGCCCTTGTTTAATCATTCTCCTGCGTATAGACCTTTGGGTCAGTTCCAGTTTTTGCATATTACAAAGACAGCTGATAAGAATGATTTTGTACAAATCTTTTTTGGAAATGCTTTTATTTCTAATTTCTGGACTGTAGTGGGGTCACATGAAATAATCTGGAATTTGATAAGGTTTTCTTAAAGGATCATATATACTGGAAACTTTAAAACTACTAAATCAAAATAGCTGTCTTTGGTGTATGTTATAGTCTATACTGGAATCCAAGGGAACCATGTATCTGATGGTGACAGGGGTAGTTTTATGAGGAGGGCTTTGTAGAGCAACTTAGACAAATCAGAGAAAAGGCCAATAATCAGAAAACTGACTTCAATTGAAGCCAGCTATGTATTTGCAATAACATGCAACTCATTTACATATACTGTTAGATTAACATCCTTAGGTACTATTTAGAAGGTACTTAACATTGGTCAATCCACTTTAACTCTCTGAGCTTTATTTTTATTTTTCTAAATGAAGATAATGATACCTACAGTTCAGAGTCTTTGTCATGCTTTGAAATTAACTATGTAGAGTGTGTAACAAGTTCTAATTACTAGTATTTATTATAATGTATGTAATGAGTACGCTGCCTCATTCTCAAAGTCTACAAAGTTGTGAGCAGTATATTAGGGAAAGGGATGGCAGGGACAGCCCTTTTAACAAACTGCATAAATGTTCATCCACAGAGTTGGAAAAAGTGGGGTCTGGAGTCAGTTTATATTCCTTAGGAAGGCTTGTGAGCCTCTTCTGAATATGTATAAGGTCTGAGTAACAGATCATGTAATTTTATTTGCTAATACAAGCAAAATTGTCCAACTTCATGTTCAAATTGAATATTTGTTAAGCTGACTCTATACCAAAAATAAGGAACTAGTGCATGGATATGAACTGTGCACTATAATAAATCTATGGCTACACTCTGAATTATAGGTGTATATGAAAACTCCAATCTCTGCCCGGAATCACAGCAGGGACTCTGTTAGCATCTTTGTAAGTTACCTGTCCCCTTTGATCCTTTCTGTCAGACTGTGAATCCACAAACTGAATCTACTTTCTTAATAAAACCCCACTGGGGTAGAGAAACAGCACGCTCCCCACTAGAGGGGGTGGCCATCTTTCTCTATATCCCCACAGAATCATGCTAGTTTCTGCGTACTTCTTGTGTTTTGACGAACATCCGCAGCCGAGATGGATACCGCGGGGTCGGTATTCTTTCACAATTTAATAATAGCAAAACAATTCAGAATATTTCATCTAGTTTAATGAGAATGAAAATTGATCTGATTTATTATTTAATTATAAAGCTTTTTATGCTTTTGAATGTATAAATTCAACTCTCCTCAAGTTATTTCTGATCAAAAACGATGTTTTGCTGGGAAGATCACCTAGCTAGTTCTACCGCTGACTTCTTGGAGATCAGAAAAGCCTGTTAGAATACTCATACTTCAAATTTTTCTGGTTCCTCCTTCTAAATGAGAAATTCAAAACATTGTGCCACTGGAGTGTTGAGATAATGTTTTTCCAAAGCATTTTAGAGTCTTAAATTTGAAAAATCTATGGACAGAAAGATGATTTTGTGTAACTATAGCTTTAATGCTTGATTTCTAAGAGATATTCCTAAATTATTATTCTTTCATCAAGAACTAAATATATTCTTTTATATTTCCAAAGCATGGTCCCTACAGGCAAGGACAATTGAACATAGTTAAAAAAGAAGCAGCTTTTAATTTATGTTCAGCTGGCAACCACAAGATTGAGCTCTTTCTCTTATTTATTTGTATTTAATCTATGAGGCTGATGGCTCCCTAGTGAGAGGATAATATGAATTCAGCAATCAGGATATTATTTTAACATCCCTTATATACCATATTAGGTTTCTGCATAGCATTCCCTTGTGTCAGGAGGAAGACAGAATAAAGAAAAGACTTTTGCAGCATTATTTTTTTGTTGTTTGTTTATTCTTAAATTACACCAGAGATTCTAAGATAAAAGGAAAACACCACCAGATAATCTGCATCCCAGAAAAGTTAAGTGGCACTATCTGACACTGTGTTTGATATAGTTTTATACAGATATATTTACTGCATTTTGTGATCTCAGAGAATATCAAAAGAACTTTCAAATGTATTTTCCATATAAACAGCTGATAAGTGTCCATTGAATTTAATAAAAAGGCAAGGAGGTTTCTGATCCTCGTCTTGTTTTCCCTTCACTGATACTATCTTCATTTCATTTATGATGAGTTACTACAGGCATATTTTAGTGAATTAATTGTATTACTGAACCAACCTTTGATATATCATTTTCATGTGCCTTCTTCCACCATACTGTTTTCAAAACTATACCTTTCCAGATTACTTAACAAAGCAGGTAGTTAATATTCATGCATTATAAGATTGGTTTGGGTGATAAAAATGGCTAATTACAGAAGAATCTGATACGGGTTGCTTTGTTGTTGTTTTTGTAAACCTGTCCTTTGTTGATGACAATGTAACCTATTACCTTATTACTAATCCAATTTTAAGTCAGCATATGCAATTTAAAATAATTATGCTAGTCCATTTTTCTTTGTTCATTTATTTTTGAGACTGAAAGGAGGGCAATGTTTTGACACTTTGGTATTCTATCACTACATCAAAATATTTTATTCATGCAAAATTAACATAACATTTTATTAGTTTCAGGTATATAACAATGTTATTTGTATACATTGTGGAATGATTTTCTAAAATTAAGTACAGGTGTGATTCTCTTTCTCCAACTATTTCCACTGATAAAAGCAGTAATGACTCTTTCCTACACTTTTGTCTTTGTTCAAGAATAAGAAAAACTTTCCAAAAGATGCCCCAGCAACTTTTGCTAGTGATGTCTCAAGATATTGTTTACAGTTTATCAAAATCCACTATGGGATCAGCTTGGGCTGAAGCACGTGGAGTAAAGGTGGATACCTATGCCTCAGACTAATGACTCAGAGATCCAGGTAGCCATCTTTAAAAGATTGCTTAAAGATTCTTTCTGTCTGCTTGTTTGCTATTCTTATTTTCATTTCAGTTTGAATCTGCTGCAAGTGACAATTCTGGCTGTATGGTTTTGTTTTCATCTTCTATTGGTGAAAAAAGAGAGTGAAAAGAGAGAAAGAGAGATGGGGAGAGAAAATTGAGTCCATATATCTGATAATAGCTTTATTAGTTAAACTATTTCAAATGGGTGGTTATTTGCAAATGTGAATATTGGCAGACACTTCTCTTATTTTCATAAAAATTGGGTGGAATAGCAAGACAGAATAGAGGGTGTTCTTGATTTTATGATTTTCTAGTCAAGTATTAGGTAAAGATGTGGAGAAGTAAGGATTCATGAATGTAAGAGACAGCTTCAAAAAACTGAAATAAGTCTTGTTGAAAATGGGAGACAGAGCTGAGCAAAGCTGTGGCTTGAAGAAGGATGTTTTGATAAATAAATGAAAGAATGAACCTGCTAAATTGCTACCAAGTTCTTTGAAAATGTTCTAATACGCTGATAGAAATTTTCAAACCGATTTTCACAATTTCATTGATTTTAAAGGTGTATTTTGACCTACAATTACACTCATTTTAGTTTTAGGATCAATATTACAGACTGCTTGTTGCAAATAGTTGCTGTGAGTAATGCGGTATTGAACCTGATAAAGTTTCTGAAATTGCTACATTGTATTGGGTTTTATGCCCTTGGGCTAAGGACCAAAACCTTAAATTATTTTCTGAATTTGATCGTATCAGTATACAGCAGGAAGTACTGGTATGATGTACACTCAGTTTTCTTGTTTTCTGGAAGAACAACTGCCACAGAAATTTTTGCTTGTAGTAGAATTGAAAGTGCACACAGTAATCTAAACTAGAAGACAGATAAATGCATCAGTTAAAAATCTAAATTATAACAGGAGTTAACATTGGACACTTCAAATCATATATTACAACTGATATTTATTTTCAATAGAGCACTATTTCTGTATAAGACTTGAGAAGAAATTAATCCTTGAAGGGCCCAAGAATATCCTTAGACTTGACCATCTGTGCTCTGCTCCCCTCAATCAAGGGTGCGGAAATATCTTTTGTCAGAATTTCAAATTTTGTTCTCTAGTCACTTAGCAACAATTTGGATTTTTATCATAATTGAGTCTGAGCCAGGGGGATTTCAGTTAGATTTTTGAAATGAAACAGTTTGAAGACTGGTAGTGGAGAAGGTGGCAGTAGCTAGGGATCATTTCAATTTCAGTGGCTTTGCCAAAAAAAACACAACTGAGTAGAATCATGACATTCATAAGAAAAATTGCTTATAATCTTTTTAAAGACCTCACATTTGTGAATTACTACTTACGTACAATATAAATGTAAATTCATGTTAAAATAAATTGTGCCATGAAGCAAATGTTTTAATAGACTGAATGAAAGAACGAGTTTTTCTTTTTTTGTGTGTGTCGTGAATTGGGATTAGCATGATTGAGAAGTAGGCATTGCTCAGACATTCCACATTATCACAATATGAGAATAAGTATGTGCTTTACTGCATTTAACTGTGGTGCTCCCCTTTCATGGACATTTTGTCATAAAGCTAGGTGAATTTCATCAGTGTTGAACTCCTCTTCCTGCTTACAACCCTTCCTTTCTAAGTCCCCCCATGACCCTCACCACTCAGGAAGAAACACTAATGTTGTCTTTCTTCTCTCTTGTACTTTCACAATTGCAAGGAATTATTTGAAACAGTCTCATGATTCTTGGGACTATATAATTTCAAAGGATAATGTACCTGATTTCTCCAACCTCACTGAAGTTCTCTCTCTGTTACTGAGTAACATTTGTGGTGGTAAAACTCCAAAATTGTTTTTATTGGTGAAATATATATATACCAAAAACAAAATGTTTTTTATTGCATGAATATATATAAAATAATTTTGAATTATAGATTTGAATCTTTGAGAATTTGTCATTCTATTATTTTATTCAAAATATTTTTTTCTGGATAAAAACTAGTTTAGTTCTCTTAAACTTATATATAAAACATTCTTTTTTAAATTTAATCTTTATTGCATTCTTTCCATTACTATTTAGCCCCTTGTACCCTCTTACCTCCACCAGTCACTACACTGTTGTCCATGTACATGAGTCCTTTTTCCTTTTTGCTCAATCCCTCCATCCCTGAACCTTCCCCCACTAGCTGTCATCTTTTCTCCATCTATTTTACCATATAAAATAAGTTTTTTTTTTATTTTCACAAGTTACAGCTTATATAAATATAAGAACAAGGAAATAAGATTGAAAGCTCGATACTTGATAGTAGACCAGATTTCCTGTTCAGCTATGGGCCTCTATCTCTCATATCAGCCTAATGACAAACATATCAGGAGTTTCAGCAATATTAAAAATTATTAGATATCATAGGCTTTTGGAGTAGTTTGCAATTTTCAAAATTCATCAATTCTTTACCAAAGTCACAGTTTCCTCAAAGGTTTTTAGAGATACCAATACATATAATGTTATCTCTTCAAAATTATCAGTCATAAAAAAATAAGACTCTTTAAATTCAATGTTTTAGAATTATTCTTAGCTGACTTCAAACTTTATTTGATCTAGATTTCAGAATAATATTGCTCTATTACTACCTTTATTCCAAATTGAAACAACATGATAAAGAGGGGGGAAATTGTGATTTTTACAGTTAAGTATATGTTTAAATTCTACATTCTTTCCTTTGTCTTTGCATGTTACTTAATTTGTATTTTTTCCTTGAAAATTTTAAATATTTAAAAGAGTTACATTTAGAACTAAATAGACAGTGCTTTATTATTTGATTAATTCATTGCATAAGTTTCTGTCTTCTAGTTTTTGAAAGATTTCAGGTGCTTTTAATGCTACATAAAGAACCTAAAATAACAACTCAAGTGAAAGAAGAAAGTAAAACAAGTTTGTAGTCAAATAAAGCTAGGAGTAAATTAAGATACTTATAAAAATGGCATACATTGTCTATAAGTAAAGCATACATTAGTCACAATTTGTAAGAAATCAATTTAAAAAAGAAACTTTATTATTTTCACAATTTATTTCATTCATGAGAAAAAACAAACAACTTTGTTTTTTAGATATAACATCATTAGGTGCCATGATCATTTCTCTTGGGAGAAATGAATGCATAGTAAAGTAATGACATAATGCATAAACAACCTCAACATAATCTTTATAATAAACTCAATTAAAAATATCATAAAACTACAATGAGATACTACCTCACTCCTATTAGAGAAATTATTATTAACAACAAAATAGCAAGTGTTGGAGAGGCTGTGAAGAAAAAGAAACCCTCATTCATGGCTGGTGGGAATATAAATTGGTACAGCCACTATGAAAAACAGTGTGGAGGTTTCTCAAAAAATTAAGAATAGAGTTACCATATAACCCAGCAACCCCTCTTTTGTGTATCTACTCCCCAAAATTGAAAACATTTACTTGCAAAGGTATATTCATCCTTATGTTCATTACAGCATTATTCATAGTAACAACTGAAATGTCCCTCAATAGACAAAAAAGGTATAATACATATGTGCTGTGGAATACTACTCAGCCATCAAATGAGATGAAATATTGCCATTTGCATCAACATGGGTAGATCTTGAGAATATCATGCTAAGCAAAAAGAGTCAGACAGAAAAAGGCAAGAACCATATGATTTCCCCAGCAACAAATGAACAAACAAGAAAAATGAATGAAAATTCATAGGCATAAAAAAAAGTATGGTGGTTACCAGAGGAAAAAAGGAGCATGGGGATAGTGAAGGGTAAAAGGGGTCAAATATACATTGGCAGGAGATTTGATTTAGGGTGGCAAACACACAATGCAATATACAAACAACGTATTATAGAATTGTACCTTGAAACATATAATTTGGTTAACCAATGTCACCTCAATAAATTTAAAAAGTACTTTTATATCCTCAGGTTCTGTATAGAGATCCTTTAGGAGCTGGCACTTGGCAGGGACCTGTGGACCTTTTAACTTGGGGGACAGGGTATGCATGTGTTTCCATTCCCACAGGTCCTATCTGGCTACCAGCCAAAAGAGTGAAGCCTTACCATGGATGACACAACAGCAGCCAGCACCCACTTTCTACACTTCAAAATTGATCGCCTGTCGAGAAAGATGTCCTGGCTGGAACTCGCAACAAACGCCAAGCTCCGCAATCTGGAGGCGAAAACCATTTATCTGGAGAATCAGAAGGATCAGCCAACCCAGAACAACAAGAGGGACACCAGGTGCCCATGGCGTCACACACAAGGCCACCAACAGATGAGGACTAGGCCTCCCCCGATGCGGGCCCACCAGCAGAGGAGGACGACACCCACGTTGGGCGCCAGTTGATGCGCAATTACCCACCAGCAGTGACCGTGGAATGCTGCAATGGCTCCTCCACACACACGAGAAATGAACATACACAGAAACAGGCAATCTTCTGTCGAGAAGTAGGAACGGAGTGGCCACCCTCGCTAGGGGAGGGCGTGCATTCTCCTGTCCCAGCAGGCTTTTTATTGGGTTCCTTCGTACAAGAATTCAGGTAAAGCTCATTACTCATTGCTGGGAAGTAAGGATCAAATAACAAGAAAATCTGAGAGTCTACTTTGAGTCAGGGTCAAAAAGCTGTAAAACTTAGAGGAACAAACTTACTTCCTCCCTGGACCCTTCTCTTTCAACTGAGAGCATTCTAAACAAAGCAGGTTTCACAGGATTTTACATATTCTTTCTTAGGCCTGATCACCCGGGGAACCCACCCTTTCTAGTACAGGGCTGCACCACCCTGTCATTGTTTCAGGCTTAGGTGGAGCAAGGGAACTAAAGCAACCAAGAGATAAGGAGATTTTCTCATCAATGGAATGAGCACTCAGGCTTTGTCAAAGCTGGGGCATGAGGGTCCACAATCCCCTTTTTGCTGTAGCCCCCAAAGTCCTTTCTTGGGGGCCTCCCATGTGACTGTACCTGTCTTAGGTTGCCCCCCCCTGGGGAATCTTACCCATCATTGGCTAACCGACCAAGCATTGGGGTTCAGGCAGGGTGAAGTAAAAGGAGCAGAAGCGGCACTCCTGCAAGGGAGATAAGCTTTTGTCTCCTTGCTTGCTTACGGTCCCAAAGTCGTTCCCTCAGCCTTAGCCTAGGCGGGGGTTACAGCTTCTGATCCCAGGCATTGTGGTTCCCAACACTTTTTAATTAAAAAAACTCATAAAATATTTCTTATAAGAATGTTCAATATAAACATATATTATTAAAGAAAACTATTTTTCAGGAGGCCAACAAACATGCTATTTTGATATTTGTGTAAGTTTCTGCTTTCCATAGGGAAAAATGATGTTTTATCTGACACAGTCTATTCTTTCAATACCCTACTCTCCATGCACATCCTTCTGTGTTATTCATTCTATAAAGAAGAAAATATACCACTCAGTTTCTATATTCATCTTAAAGTCCAGGATCTCTATTAGTTGTCTAATTTTTCCTGTTAAGTCCGATACAGTTATTGTTAATCCAGAAACAACTCATTTGTTCTTGATGTGCTTAATATAAAATGTTGACATGCACCAAATGTCAGTAAACCTTTTTCGTAAAGGACTGGATGGCATATATTTTCAGTTTTTCAGGCCATAACATCTCTGCACAACTATTCAACTACCACTGAAGTGTGGAAGCAACCAGAGACAAAAACTAATGGGCATGGCTGTGTTTCAATAAAATTTTGTTTACAAAAACAGGCAGCACTTCTGTTCAAGATAGTGGCATAGGCAGACATGGCTTGCCTCTTTGTACGACCACAACAAAATTACAACTAAAATATAGAACAACCATCATTCAGAACTGATGGAAATTGAGTTGAATGGAAGTCTGACAACTATGGAATCAAAGAAACCTCATCTCTCCCGACTGGTAGGAGGGGTGCAGTCGCAGAATGGGCTGGTCCCTCACCCATGTGTGATGGATAAAATTTGGGAAGGATATTGTGGGAGTGAGGAGTTCAAGTCTCACACCAGACTCCCCAGTCCAGGGTTCCAGTGCCAGGAAGAGAAGTCCTCACAACTTCTGGCTGCAAAATCCAGAGGGAATTGGGTGGGTGGAAGAAACTGCTGGAGCTTCAAACAGTTCCTCTTAAAGAACCCACACACTGACTCATCTACTCAGACTTACTCCCTCTGAGCTCCAGCACTAGGGAGGAGGCTTGAGGGGTGCCAGTGGCATGCAGGGGGAGGCTGAGGTGTTTGGCAACAAGGTAAGCTGAGGTCATTGTCCCTTTTCTTGGCCCTCCCTGCCACAGAGCCCACAGACTGGTGCCTTACCTGAGACTCCATCAACCTGACTAACACTGTTTGACTTGCCTTGGAGATTCCCAGAGACTCCACCCCACCCAACTTATAGGCCCATCCGAGTTGTTTTTTTCCATATTGATGGCTGGACTTGGCTCTTACTACACAGTTTCCTAAATTGTCTTAAATGAGTAGCAGCTGACCTCAGTGAGCCTTAGGCCTGGAACTAGCAGCCTAGATTCACAGATTGGCTTCCCCTGGTAATCTCTAAACTCAGCACATGTAGCAGCCTTCTCAAATTGCTTTTGTGTGTGTGTGTGTGTTTATAATGACTTTATTTATAATAGACAAAAACTAGAAACAACTTAAATGTCCATCAACATTTGTGGTAGTGTAAACAAACTATGGCATATCAATACATTGGAAAACTATTCAGCAATAAACACTAATAAACTACTGATGTGTGCAACAAAGCAGATAAATCTCAAAACATTATGCTTAGCAAAAGAAGCCTACAAAAACAGTTTTATACATATTGTATGATGACATTCTTTTGAAACCTTAGGAAAAAAATGTAATCCATAAGTGACAGAAAACAATTCAGGGGTGATTTTTTTTTTGAAAAAGCAATTTATTGATATTCTTCAAAACTTATACTTGACATATTGTTTCTAAATTGTATGTCACCCTTTATATAACAGTTTTATTATTTCATCTTCCTTTATAATTCTTCAGTGGAAGATAGAGTCTTGAGTTGCCCAGTTAGGAAACTCTGACCTACCATTTTGATTATTTTTTCTCAATATGTATGACTATCATCTGGCTTCAAAATGAAAGGCTTTGGGTCAAATTGCTTTATAGTTCAGGCAGGGTAGCCCCTGGAAAAATACCACTGGGGACTGATCTTGGCCTGAACCACCCAGGGAAACCACAGGGCCAGTACACCAGTGGATAGCTATAGACCACGTTGGAGCACCACCATCCTGAACCTGCATAGTTGAGTCCTTCTCCATGGAGAGTGGAGGTTAGTGGTCAGTGGTCCCAGACAGTTCTTTCAGCTGACTGGCCTGGGAAATCCCTCCCATTGATCTGCCAATGGGAACCAAAGCTCAACTACAAAAGGGGGGTGTACTGAACTCACAAGAAGGTTCCACCTCGGGTACCCAGCTTGGGTC
The DNA here is from genome assembly GCA_004024845.1 of Tonatia bakeri. NCBI lineage: Eukaryota > Metazoa > Chordata > Mammalia > Chiroptera > Phyllostomidae > Tonatia > Tonatia bakeri. Next base: position 146,189 of record PVIA01003239.1, on the reverse strand, counting down.
ATAGGGGAGGCTGTGCCTCTGGATCCTGCAGAAAACCTACTGCACTAGGCCTCACTACCAAGACAGGGAGTCATAGAAACTCTACCTAATACATAGAAACAAACACAAGGAGGCTGCCAAAATGAGGAGACAAAGAAACATGGTCCAAATGAAAGGACTGATCAAAATTCCAGAAAAAGAGCTAAATGAAATGGAGATAAGCTATCTATCACATGCAGAGTTCAAAACACTGGTTATACAGATGCTCAATAAACTTAGTGAAGAACTCAACAGCATAAAAAATCCAGTAAAAAATGAAGGATATATTAATTGAAATAAAGGACAGTTTAGAGGGAAACAATAGGAGAATGGGTTTTACAGGGAAACAACAGGAGGATAATGGAAGCTGAGAATCAAATAAATGATTTGGAACATAAGGAAGTGAAAAACAACCAATCAAAACAACAAGAAGAGAAGAAAATTCAAAAAAAAAAAAATAGTGTAAGCAGCCTGTGGAACAACTTTAAGCAAGCCAACATTTGCTCCATAGGGGTGCCATAAGGAGAAGAGAAAGAACAAGAAATTGGAAATTTATTTGGAAAGATAATGAAAGAAAACTTCCCTAATTTGGTGAAGGAAATAGATATGCAGGTCCAGGAAATACAGAGAGTCCCAAACAAGATGGGCACAAAGAGTCCTACCCCAAGACACATCATAATTAAAATGCCAAAAATTAAAGATAAGAGATGAGGGGGTATGTAGGAGAATGGGTGAGAGGTGAGGGGATTAAGAACTACAAATATATAGTTACAGAATAGCCATGTGATTTAAAGTACAGTATAGGAAATGGAGTAGCAAAATAACTTATATGCATGACCTGTGGGCATGAACAAGGGTGGAGTGAGTACCTGAGGGAGTGTGGGGTGCTGGTAGAGGGGAGCAAAGGGGGAAAAGTTAGGAAAAATGTAATTGAATAATCAATAAAATATAATTTTAAAAAACAGACAGCAAATCAGATTTGGCTATGGGCTACAGTTTTGCCACCCTAGTCTATCCATAAAATAACAATAAGATTCACATGCTAGGGAAAAGAGCCTGAGAAACACACAGTAATTATAGGTCCATAGCAATTATCAAATCTTACATGAGTGATAAAGTACAAGTTCTTTGTGTAGTCTATTTGGTTATCCAGACAGCTCTTTGGGAAGTTCTTTAACTAATTTCTTTCATGGTCATAACTTAAATGAACATCGTCAAGAATGTCTTTTTTGAGAACTGCTCAATTTAAAAAAAATGTATTTATTTATTTTCAGAAAGAGGGGAAGGGAGAGCAAAAAAGAGGAAGATAAACATCAGTGTAAGTGAGAAACAAACATCTATCCATTGCCTAACCTATATGCCCCAACCAGGAACCAAACCTGCAATCCAGGAGTATGCCCTGACTAGGAATCAAACCAGTGGCTCTTCATTTTATAGAATAATTTCCAACCAGCTGAACTACAGCAGTCAGGGCAGAGGACTGCACAACTTTGTAGCCAGAGGTTAGTACATGGGTGGGGATTTGGCAATGAGGATAGGGGGAGAACTGTTACTCTTAGTACCTCTAGGATTTAACAATTACTGTCTATTACAACCCAAACAGTTCTCTGTCAAAGTTATTGTTTGAAAACTTAGTTTAATGACTATATGTACATGATCAAAGCTAAAGATCTTGCCTAGATGTAATGCCTGAGTCTGAATAAATGTTCTTTTCTTATTAAATATCTTTTATCTATTTCTCTATCCCCATCCTTTCTCTTCAGCAAAACAGTAGCAGATATTTGGAGTCATCTGATTAAAAAAGGCTTGGGAACTCTTACCTTTTATAACAGTGTGGATAGACCTGGAGGTTATTATGCTAAGTGGAATAAACTAGCTGGAGAAAGACAAATGTTGTATGATTTTACTTATATGTGGAATCTAATGAACACAACAAACTGATAAACAAAACACAAACAAGGGCATGGATACATGGAACAGACTGGCAGCTGTCTGGGTGGAGGGGAAGGGAGGATTGCTTGAAAGAAGGTGAAGGGATTAGCAAAAAACATAAACACATAACCCATAGACACAGACAGACACAGCTGTGTGGTGAAAGACAAAGGGAAGAAGAAGAGAAGGATGGGTGGGAGAGAGTAAAGTGGGGGGTTGGGACATCTGTAACAGTGTAAATAATAAAAATAAACTTTAGAAAACGGCTTGGGTGTGATGGCACCATGTTATTTACATTTTTGACTGCGAGCTTAAGTCCTTGCAAGTCAAGGTAACTGTTTTATTCTTCCATGACTACCACTAAGAAAACCTCTATCACATAGCCACACCTAGAGGCAAAGATATAGAAAGTGCAGTACCTCTTCTGGCTATGATGTATCCTGCTAAAATTAGGATTTTTTGGTGATGGTGGTGGTGTTCCTTTTGTTTTTTTGTTTTTTGTTGTTGTTTTTTTGGTGATTGGGTAGAATAAATAGTAGAGGATGGGTAGCTTTTGTATTAGCATTCTATTTTTTATGGGTGTGGCTTAATTTAGGATATATTTTAGAATACTCAAAAGACCGATGTGACACATTTTATAGGGTATGAATATCATTTCTATTAACTGAGATTTTATTTTATTGTTACTGAGCTCAAATCACACTCTCTAATAGATGCTTGGAGAGAGTTGCTCTATATTTTACTAACTGTACTTGAATAAATAATCAAGCTAAAAGTAGGTTACTGTCATGGTATTTGTTTTGTTTTGTTTGTAATAAAAGACAAGGCACCACACTAACATAATTAATACTGTAGAAATTATTTTAGATTTACATGAGATTAGTGCAGTCACAAAAGGAACCTTGATTCTATTTAGTAATTTTTTGACTCTGTTCAAGTTTATAAAATAATGGGCAATTGATATTCTAAAGTTTTTGAAATGGTTTTGCTTAGAGAGATTTTTAAGTCAGAAGTAATTCAATATCATCTGAGCATAAACAAAATCTGCATAAATTATTGTTAGTTTGCTACCTTGGGGGCTCCTTAGGTAAAATCTGAAGGTACCCCCCACGCACAGAGGTCAAGGAGAGACTGAAGAAAGAGGAAGACTACTTCAGCTTGGTAGGTGGCAAGTTCAATAAGCAAGAGAACTTATATACTAGGTTTGTCTTGGGCAGATGTAAAGAGGTGTAGATCTCCATACCTGCTCACTGGCATCTTAAAGTCTACACAGATTTTTTAACAGGGTTTAGTCATGTACTCTTACAGATGGTCTCAACATCTTACTCCCTCAAGGTTATGTCCTGAAACATCTCCCAGTGTGGTTATATTTTGCTTGGTTGCTTGTTTTGTTGTTTATGTTCCTAATAAAGGTGAGATCATATGGTATTTGTCTTTCACTGTCTGGCTTATTTTGCTTAGCATAACGCTTTCCAGTTCCATCCATGCTGTCACAAAGGGTAGGAGCTCCTTCTTTCTTTCTGACAGTGACCAGAGGAGAAAGGGGGAAGGAATTTCAGGGGAAAAGGGGAAAGTTTTACAGGAACAAGTAGAAATGACACATGGACAAAAACTAGAGGGCAGGGTAGAAATAGGAGGGAGATGGGAGGGCTGGGGGGTGGGCTGAAATGGGAGTAAAAGACAGAAAACTTTATCTGAACAACACTTAAAAAACAAAGAAACAACCCCCCCTCCCCCCGCCATCTCCTAGTGTGGGAATGGTGGGTGGAATATATATTCCAAGGACAGGGTTGGGGGTGAGGGGACTATGATTGTCCAGGTTCAATTAGTAAGTCAACATGCAGTTGTGTCTTCTCAATGATCTCTTTAAAAAGTAGCCATCTAGAGTGTGTCACTTGGGGCATTACTATTTTAAAACACAATTCTGGGTGTATTGGGGAAAATATATGTGTACACCAAAGAACATGGTATTTATAAATCTATTAAATATTTTAAAGCATGTAACAAAATTTATTTGGCTTTGGAATAGCTGATCTATTGCCCTCATCTGCCAATTGTTAGAAAACAAATTGTTTTTCTTTTCAGATTACCTCTATTTGTAGAAAATAATCTTTTATTATTACTCCCATTTAACCAGACTTTGAGGTTAAGGGTGCAGTCCTTTAGAGTGCCAATTCTGCCTAAAACATAACTTTGAAATTTTTCTAAAACCACCTGAAGTTTCAATCATTCACTAGAAAGATTCACAAAACTTGCCAAAAATAATTATACTCACAGTCATGTTAATTATGAAAAGGACTATACTAAAATCAGGTAAAGAACAGATGCGTAAAGTCACATATAGGGATATTCGAAACCCTAATCTTTGTTAAGACTCAGGATGCATTACCTGTATATTATGTGATGTTACACAGAGTACCATCAACCCAGAAAGCTCACTGAGCTTTAGTGTCCAAAGTTTTTTTTTAATTGAGGCATTATTCCTGAGGCATAATTAATCAACTAATTTTCCATATTGTACTCTATCAATAGCCCTCTTGCTCTCCAGAAGTGAGACGATATTGCAAAATCCAGAGTCCCCACCCTAAATAGTATGCTTGGTTACTTTGGCATGGCCAGCCTCCATGCTGAGACTGTCAGAAGTGGCCAACCTCATCCTCAGTCATCCAATTAGATTAATAAACAATCAGTTATGGTCTGAGGGGCCCACCATGAAGAAAAAAGACACTCCCATCACTAGAGAAATCCCAAGATTTTAGAGGTTACCTTCCAAGAGTCAGGAAAAGGTCTGACTCATCTTGAGACCAATTCCTTGCTACACAATCATTTATTCATAGTGACCTGCATGTAAATTGCTATTGATCTATAACCTATTACAGGAAAGTTTTATACAAATTGGGCAATAGGTGGTAAATATGTAACTTTTAAGAAATGAGGAAAATAAGAATCTGATTTGTACCTTTTGATATTTCTACCTGTGTCAGCTAAGCAACATTCATATCAAATTGGATTCTGTACTGCAGTAATATGACTGTGGAGGGCTCCACCCGCAGAGCCCCTCTGTCCACCATGGATGAGAATAAATTTACCAAGACATGATCTCCTTGGGGAGGAAAGGTAGCTGATTTCTCAAAGGAGAAGGAGCAAGAGCCTTTTCCTCAATGGCTTTTATTGCATTGGTTTACACAAGAATTCAGGTAAAGCTCATTACTCATTGCTGGGAAGTAAGGATCAAATAACAAGGAACTCTGAGGGCTTATTTTGAGCCAGGGTCAAAGAGCTGTAAAACTTTGAGGAACAAACTTACTTCCGCCTTGGACCCTTCTCATTCAATTGAAAGCATTCTAAACAAAGCATGTTTCACAGGATTTTACATATTCTTTCTTAGGCCTGATCACCTGGGGAACCCACCCTTTCCAGCACAGGGCTGCACCACCCTCTCTCATTGTTTCAGGCTTAGGTGGAGCAAGGGAACTAAGGCAGCCAAGAGATAAGGAGATTTTCTCCCAGAGGATGAGAACTTAGGCTTTGTCAAAGCCGAGGGGGGAGGGCCCATCACCCTCTTTTGCGGTAGCCCCCAAAGTCCTTCCTTGGGGGCCTCCCACATGATCATGCCTGTCTTAGGTCATTCCCCCCTTGGGGAATCTTACCTGTCATTGGCTAACTGACCAAGCATTGGGGTCCAGGCAGGGTGAAGTAAAAAGGAGCAGAAGCAGCACTCCTGCCAGGGAGATAAGCTTTTGTCTTCTTGCTGGCTTAGGGTCCAAGGTCGTTCCCTCAGCCTTAACCTTGGCAGGGGTTACAGCTTCTGATACCAGGCAGAGCAGTTCCCAACATATGACATAGTTTCTGAGTGCTAACAATAATCATGGTCTGTTTTGAGCTTGTGCAGATTGGACTATAAGTGTCATTTCTAGCCACAGTGATCAAAATTTGGAAGGATCAATATAAATGATTAAAAATAAGCTTTGTTCTTGCAAGAGTTCATAGTAAGGTATAATAGTGATCTATGTGGAAAAACCGTAATTAAAGTGATCCTGTTCTTCATTCAGAATATTGAACCACTAATCTAGGGTGCCCCTGAGCAGGAAAATAGCTGGCATTCTATTTGGATGGAATATCAAGGAAAGAAAGAAGTCAGTGTTTTATAAGGAGTAGAGGGTCACTGTCTTGGAGTTGGTCCAGTTTGTGGGAGATATGTATGAAAAGCATGATATCAATAATTGGAGCTTGCTTGCATGCCTTCTCAGGATGCTTCTACAGATTTAAGTTTTAGAGTAAATTACACTGAGGATATTAGGAGCCCAGAATCAAAATATTCCTTGGAAACTACTGCAATTGAATGTTTTCTAAATGTATGGTATAAGACCCTTTCAAGAATCAGTCCAGAATAGAACCTCTGTGGCTTCATTTACCAGATTTGTGCTTAACCACCTGATATGAAAGCATCAACCCTCTGCTCCAAGGCTGATAGCTTAGCTCAAGTTCTCAATTCCCAGTTCCCATGAAGGTTTTTTTCAAAGAGAATTTGTAAATATACTTAAAATTTTATATATAAAGTTAGAAACATTTCAAATATTTTTAAACATGGAGGTAATTTCTGTAGATTATAAATTGTGCAATATTTGTTTAAAATATATAATTTGTCTATTAAAAATAAAATATTAAAGATAAAACTAAGACCCACATAGGCACTCTTTTTACCTCCTCCCTAACCAGACATAAGTTCTATCCTGAGGTTTGATAATATTATTCCTATGCATATTTCTGCATTTTACTAAAACTAAATTCAGTTGATCTTCATTCTTTATGGAATATGTATTTGAAAATTTGCCTACTCAGTAAAATTTAGTTGTAATATCAAAATCAGTACTCCTGGTATCTCATAGACTTGCACAGAGGCACTAATATTATGAATTGCCTGGAAAAGATCAACATGTTATGGATTCATGAGATGACAACCAATTTTTAAAAAGGTAGAATGGACAGCGTTGTTGTGAGACTGAAAGTGAAAGAAATTACCAGTTACATTACCTAAGATCAGGAAAATGATAAGCCCTTCTCAGTTGGTACTAGCTGGCTCATGTGTTTTGAAAGATGATGCAGCATTTTAAAAATGTTAAACTTGTGGTTGAGGCATGTTCTGCAGAACAAACAGTGCTGCCTTCAACATTATTTTAGATATCTCCTTATGCACCTGTGTGTGAGTGTGTCTAGGAGAGATATAAATGGACTTCCCAGGTCATAGACTATGTATAGCTTCCATTTAAGAAATAATATTAATCATTCATTTTCACAATATTGATCAGTAACCAGTCATCACAGAATTTGGTGACATGACAGAAGACATTTATTTTTCACTCACATGTGTACAAGCTGCTTGCTCTTCAACTCATTGAGGCTATACTGGCCAGGCTTACTATAAACTAAGGGTTGAGTCAAAATTCTCCCCACATTTCTATTATCCTCTTTGAAGCAGCAGCTATAAGAGGGCAAACATAACTGAAGTCGCTGCTCATGTCACATTTGCTAACTTTTCATTGATTACCACAAATCACTGGCCAAATCCAATATCAAAGTAGGGTGAAACACATTCCTTCTATGGAGGCTGAAGGTGAAGGGGGAGTAAATGTATGCTGAACAATAATCTAATCTATCAGATTAGTCTCATGTTTCTATTCAGTGAATGTAAATATACCAATTCACATTCTCAATATATAATTTATAGTAGCAATATATATGTGCTAATTTTGCCTACGTCTGTGCCAACAATAAATGTTATGAGTGTTTTATTGTACACTTATATTCTATTAGATGATACCACATTATTTTAGTTGTACACATTTATGCAAAGTGTGAGAACAAAAGGGCCTCCTTGGCAGAATTGCAAGAGACTTCTCTCCAACATCTGGATAACAGACAGAGCTGAAGATTAATTTTAGTGACTGGCAGAATTTCAAAGAAGGCTTATTAATTAAGCCAGGCAATTCAGGTACCTAAAAAGCAAAGTGGTCAGATGTGAGATTTGGGAAAGGGATCCTGGATATATGCAATAAAGAACCTTGAACCCTCAGATTCCCATAATTGGAGAAAATCTCTGCAGGATTCAAATGGAGTGTTCAGGGGCCTATCAATTGCAGAAAGGGCTTACATACTAAAGAAGCTGTATCGGCAGGAACTGAGAATGTGCTTCCTGAGAATCTGAGAATTAATCTTGAGATGCCTGATGTCTGGATCAAATAGAAAAAAAAAAAAAAAAAGCTAGATAGAGTTTGTCCATAATCTCAGGTATTTTATTTTCACAAACTGTGAGTTTGTTTATATGGGACTCTTCCCTGTGACATAGGATTTATATCCTGGTAAAGACCCAGGAGTAGTCTGTATATAGATATAGATATATGTTTATCTATATTTAATACAATACATTGCCTGAATGAATATTGGAAGCTTTATAAAAGTGATAGCACACATTAAATTATACTGGTAATGCTGTGATAGACTTTAGAGGTAGAGGTAAAAGGATCACCATAAGCATGCTGGAATGGTTATACTCCATAGGACCCTAAACTCTCCAGTTGCTTATATTCCACAGAAGAACTGGAGGATAGTTCACTTACCGCAGATAATGCTTAGATCAGACAGGCATGAGTATTATTGAGAAACTCATTTTTTACCCTCTGTAGGCCAAGGTGATGGTAGGAAATTATGTTAAAGAATCTGGCTTCTATCCACAGTGGGGATAATAGTATTCCAGAAGTGTGGGATTTAGTGGAAGCACTGAAGTTAGAAGCAATGTGAGCGTAATTACCTTAATAAGTAGCAAGGCTGAATGGCAGCAAGGGACAAAAAGGCAGCAAGGTAATCTTTTGTGATGGTTAAGAGGATCAGATATTTATAGGGGCAAGACATATGGGCAGCTCTGACCAATGTAGCTCAGTTGGTTGGAGCATTGTCTTATAGATCAAAAAGTTTCAGGTTTGATTCCCAGTCAGGGCACATACCCAGGTTGCAGGTTTGATTCCCCAAGGGTATATATGAGAAGGCAGTCGATTGATGTTTCTCTTTTACATAGATGTTTCTATCTCTCTCCTTTTTCTTTCTCTCTCGCTTTCACTCTTGTTCTCTCCCTTACTCTCTAAAAAGCAATGAAAAAAAATCCTCAGGTGAGGATAAAAAAAAAAAAATATATATATATATATATATATATATATGTATATTTGGGCAGCCAGAAAAGATATTTATATCTACCTCTGTCTCTGACTATATATCTGTATGTATATCTATGTCTATATACCTATCAATATAGCTGTATCAAATCTATCTAGTTATATCCATGTTTACCTCTCTACCTACCTATATCTTTCTATAACTCTATTTATCTATGAGTATGCATATACATGTGTGTAACACATGCATATGCATATCCATATGTGTTTGATCTTTTATTTTATGTACATGTGTATATATGTACATATATGTATATGCACATACACAGAGAAAGCTAACATTAGCCTTGAGCTCATTCATTCTTGATCTTTTCTGTACATACAAAATATATACATGTATGTTCTACATATTTATTCGACATGTTTGTTTTATATATAAAGAAAAGATCAAGAATAAATGGAAAAGAAAGCATCTAGATTTTTTAAGGTTATTTGGATGCCAGGTCTGAGCTAATACTGACACAATTTTAACTAGTATAATTATAGTCCCTAGTTAGGCTAGGGATATTTGGGGGTGAAACAAGGGTCCATTGTATCTTTGGCATACCTACTGTCATTTCTCCAAGTCACAATAGTATAATTGTAATGAACATACTTAGTACTTGGCATGGACTTTACATTGGTTCTTCAAATAGTAGAATAAGTTCTGAAATAATAGAAAAGGCCAAGTAGAAACTGTTACTTTCCTCTATAGTGGAGTGGGCTCCCAACCATGGAAGACATCTGTTCTATCACATACTGTGTTATTCTGGAACCACCATCAAACAGTGTGGCTGAACTACCTCACCTCTTTTAGGTACCTGAGGTGCCAGCTTGGAAATGATACCCTGTGAAAATGGAAAATTATCCTTCAAGATGCAGTGTTTATCTTAAACAATGGTCACTTTTTGTTGTTATGTGTATCCCTAAAAGGAATACAAGGTCTAAAAACAAGATGGTAGAAGTAAAATTTTTCCTACTCACCATCACTTCCAAAAATCACATAGGTGACTTGTACTCCTGTCTTTGAAATTTATACTTCTGGTTCTAGTGGTGCTGGGTCCCAAAGAGATGATTTTTTTTCCCAGGGTGAGGGGTAGAAATAAGAATACAACTAAACTTAAAGTCTTAGCTTCCATCTGTTTCACACAGAACACCTGTGGCAACAAACCATCAAGACACAGGAAGGAGTTATTACACTGTCAGAAACAATTGACTGGTCTTCACTAAACATAAGATGCCATCTCATAATGAAGCCCAGAAGAAATATTTTTGGTACTCAAGTGATAGATTACCAGAAGAGGGAATCTCTTCTGGTGAGAGTATGTGATAGGTAAATCTCTTCTGGTAAGAGATTAACTCTTCTGGTAATCTCCTGCTCTACTGGCCTATTGATTTGTTCTTGGTTTGACACACCAGGAAATGTTCTTTATTGTGAACTTAAATACACACACATATATACACACATGCACACACTCACTACATATACATATCTCCCAGCATTTCCATGTGAGGGATTTAATATTATCCTAATCATCACTAATAGAACCACAGTTTTATGATTTATAGGTGAGTTTATCACATGTAACTTTTGTAAAACCTCACTAAATTTACTATATTTTTAAATAACATCTTCTAAAACCAAACAAGTGGAGACTATATTTTCTATGAAATTTTACAATTACTACTGGCATTAAATTATTCTTGACCTGTTGTTAATGATGGGTATATCCACAAAGGCTGTTGCATTAGGGTGCTTAGTGGTCTTCAGGTAATAACAAAGTATAAATGTACTTCAGTGCAGGTTAACTTTCACAATTCTACATATTCTCTGATCAGTCCTATACTATGGAATATATTCTGGGGTTAAGTATGAAAAGCAATAAATTTCCATCAGATCCTGATTCTAACAATGATCAGTTCCTAAAGATAATGAGAGGATGGTGGGTGAACAATGAGTTTGGTAATTTATGGTACTGGCCCAAGTTTGGATTGAAAAGTGATTTTATAGTCCTTCAGGAGAACTTAGGCAGAAAAATCTCAGATATTCCATACAGCAATATTTTTTAGTGATATGTCCCCTAGAGCAAGGGACATAAAGGGAAGAATAAACAAATGGGATCTCATCAAAATAAAAGCTTCTGCATAGCTAAAGAAAATAGCATTAAAATGAAAAGAGAACCCACTGTATGAGAAAATATATTTGTCAATGATACTTTAGACAAGGGTTTGATGTTCAAAATATATAAAAAGCTTACATGACTCCACTCTAGGAAGACAAAAAATACAACTAAAAAATGGGTAAAGGATTTGAACAGACACTTAACCAAGGAGGACATATAGAGGGTCTAGAGACATATGAAAAGATGCTCAGCATTGCTAGCCATCAGAGAGGTGCAAATTAAAACCACATTGGAATATCACTTCACACCGGTCAGAATGGCCACCATAAACAAAGCAACAAACAACAAATGTTGGTGAGGTTGTGGAGAAAAGGGGACCCTAGTGCACTGTTGGGATTGCAGACTGGTACAACCACTATGGAAAACAGTATGGAATTTTCTCAGAAAACTACAAATGGATCTGCCTTTTGACCCAGCAATTCCACTGCTGGGACTATATCCTAAGAACCCTGAAATACCAATCCAAAAGAACCTATGCACCCCAATGTTCATAGCAGCACAATTTACAATAGTGAAGTGCTGGAAACAGCTTAAGTGACCATCAGTAAATGAATGGATCAAAAGACTATAGTACATTTACACAATGGAATACTACACAGCAGAGAGAAAGAAGGAGCTCCTACCCTTTGCAATAGCATGGATGAAACTGGAGAGCATTATGCTAAGCAAAATAAGCCAGTCAGTGAAAGACAAGTACCATATGACCTCACCTTTAAGTGAAACCTAATCAACAAAACAAAGAAGCAAGTAAAATATAAGCAGAGACATTGAAATTAAGAACAAACAGATAATAACCAGAGGGGAGATAGGAGGGCATGATAAGGGGTGAAATGGTGAAGGGTTTTCAGGAACAACTATAAAGGACACATGGACAAAACCAAGGTGGGGTGTAATCAGGGGAGGGAGGTGGGGATGGTTGGGGTCAGGGGGGAAGGCAGACAACTATATTTGAACAACAATAAGATAAAATAAATGAAAAAAGAAGAAGATATAAAAAGTGTAAAAAAAGTGACTTTACAAACATGCCAATAATCAACACTACCAGGTTCTTCTACGCAAGTTTCTTCAATATATTTACACTGGATGAATATATTTCTCTTTGATGGCCAAGTAAATTTTCAATTTATCAATAACTGCAATTGGTATTTGAATGAAGAACTAAAGTATTTAGTTTTTCTATGGGGTACTTAGAATTAATGCATTTTACATTTTCATAAAATGAGCCATATATGTATCTAAACAACATAAATACATCTTGCAGGGGAAGACACATATAGTAACTTAAGTTAAATCCGTACTTATAGTGCTCTGAGTCAAAAGAAAAAGGAAAAAGTCTTTGAGTATAGAAGCAGGTTAAGAGAGATAAGGGGAATCAACAGAAACTGAACAGAGATGACGGTTTTCCCTGGTTGCCAAGAGCTCATATTACTAAATTTCTGAAGACGGAGAGGTAAATATTTTAAAACTCATTTTATTTCTTCAGGAATATCCTATTTTAATCTATTAATGATTACTTTAATTTAAGAATAAAAATATATATTTAGACCTGTAATTTTCTAATTACCTAAAGATAAAATTATTTTACACAAAAATTTAGCAGTGTTTCTTCTTTTATTTTATATTCCTATTAAAATATAATTTCAATCTTTAGATGCAGAATAATTTTTAAAATTTTACTGCAATTTTCTCAAAAGTTGCTTTGATTTTATATTAAATTTAACAATGATTATTTTAAATTGATTCTATGTTTTATGATTTATAAAAATATACATTTTGTTAACTACCATTATTTTTGTACCCTGATTTCTCTGTTGTTGAATTGGGTATCTGATTAAAAGAAGTATACTTCTGAGCATTTTTTTCCTATGTGAGTCTTCATGAAATGTTTGTTTTCTAAAATATAGATATATGTAAATATCACCTTTTGTTCTTGAATAGAAAGAAAAAAATGCTGACAATCAGATTTCTGAGTTTCAGTATTTTTGCACATAAACTCTGTAGAGCTACTAGTCAATTATCTAGACTTTGAAAATAGACAAGAGCTTATTGTGGCTCTGCTATTCACAAACTATAACTGAAAAATATGCCCTGCCTTTAAGTATCAGTAGTTCCCAGAAATAACAGCGGCAGAGGTTTATTATGAAGATTACTTTACTATACACTCTTCTTTATTGTGAAGAAAAGAATAAGGGCAAATTGTTTTCTTGTTTTTGCTGCTCTGGCTCTTCATAGAGAGTCAATTGTTAAAAAATTTAACAATTTTTCAAAAAATGTGTCAAAACTAAAAATTTACTACAAAGCGTGTTGAGGTATCACCAGTATTATTTCATGTTCCAACATGAAATGTTGCCAACATGCGAAATAACCTTTTTTGTTTAGCAGTTATTTTCTGAACCTTTCTCATTTTCAAACTTTAGAATCACAAATGATATGTGTGTATTTATTAATAGGGGAGCTGGTAATATATTACATACAGATGGTACAAAGGACAATTTAAAGAACAGAAATATATACTGAGAATGAGAAATTCTGAAAAAAATTACAAATAGATGCAAAATAAGTATATAGGACACAATTAATTTAAAGTTCCATAATGAAGAATAATTTGGAGTATTAATTTGCTACTATTGTGGAGTTATAAAATAGCTTGAGACAATGAAATGCAGGGATCATTAAAGGATGGTCTGAAGAGAATACCTACTATTCTTATTTCATACACTTCAAAATCATTTACAGTCCACCATCTCCAGCTTGTTATTATAATAATCCTAAAAAATATAACTCTTAATCATAATGTAAAGCTGGTTGCATTACTTTTGGCTTAAGTACATTGGTATAGAAAGTGTTAATTTACAATATAGGACTTCTTAAGTTTGCTTTGTAACATTTAGATTCCTACAGTATTGAACATAATAACCAAAAGATTAACCTTTGTCTGGAAGTTTTTATAAAGAACCCCAACTTAGACAGTTAAAAGCCTCTATGATTTGATATTCTGAGGTCTGGAACATAAGCCCAAGAGACTCTAATCAACACATTTCACCAGCTATGGGTAAGTGACTTTCTTCTAGTGTCTATAAGTAAAACAGCTAAGTTATTTAAAAGTGGCTCATCATCCTAACCAGTGTGCCTCAGTGGGTTGGGCATCGTCTGGCAAGGGAAAACTGCGCTGGTTTGATTCCCAGTCAGGACACAAGCTTGGGTTGCCGTGCGTCCCCAGTTGGGGTGTGTGTGAGAGGCAGCAGATTGATGTTTCTCTCTCACATCAATGCTTCTCTCCCTCTCTATCTCTCTCCCCTTACCTCTCTTTAAATAAATAAATAATTTTTAAAAAGTGACTTTTCATACTTGATTTAAAAAGCATGAGTCTCAAATATTGCATTCCAGGTCAAGTCTATCCAGTATAATTTTAAAAATTATATTGTGGTGAAAGAAATAATGTTCTTATTGAGCCTATGTGAGTAAATATATTAAGTGAAAGTTTTAAAAAAAAACTTAAATATTTTTAAATTTGGAGAATCAGATATAATTTGAAATGTTTCATTATAGTTTGTAAAAGAAGAATCTAAGTTGTCATTGACATCTAATCTAAGAATCTACACTAAATAATAGTTTCAGAAAAATAAAACAGAAAGGGTTTTCTTACAAATCTGTTTTTTTTTTAAAAAAGCATTAAGACCACAACAATATATTCCAAAAATATCACTCCAATAAAATTTTCCTTATCAGTTTATTCAGTCCTATGTAACTTACTATGTTCCACTTGATCTTTGGCTAGCAATCTCATGAAATACTCTATTACCTGAATTTTGAAAAAAAGCTTCTTATGGCTAAAGAAAACATCAGCAAAATGAAAAGGGAACCAACCATATAGGAAAATATATTTGCCAATGATAGCTCAGACAAGGGTTTGATTTCCAATATCTATAAAGAACTCACACAACTCCACTCCAGGGTCCAGAGACACATGAAAAGATGCTCAACATCACTAACCATCAGAGAGATGAAAACTAAAACCACAATGAGATACCACTTCACACTGGTCAGAATGGCCATCATAAACAAATCAACAAACAACAAGCCCTAGCTAGGTTGTGGAAAAAAGGGAACGCTGCACTGCTGGTGGAAATGCAAACTGGTGCAGCCTCTGTCAAAAACAGTATGGAATTTCCTGCAAAACAAAAGAAAATGGAACTGCCTTTGACCCTGCAATTCAACTGCTAGGATTATACCCTAAGAACCCTGAAACACCAGTCCAAAACGACCTATGCACCCCAACTTTCATAGCAGCATTACTTACAATAGCCAAGTGCTGGAAACAGCCTAAGTGCCCACCAGCAAATGAGTTGATCAGAAAACTGGTACATTTATACAATGAAATACTATGCAGCAGAAAGAAAGAAGGAACACCTGCCCTTAAAGAACAAACTGACAGTGACCAAAGGGGATGGGAGAGATAGAAGGGGAAAGAGGAGAAAGGACAAGTCAAGGAACATGTATAAAAGACCCATGGACAAGGACAGTAGGGGGAGGATAGAATTTGAGGGAGTTGAAGTGGTAGGCAGTGGAAAGTAATGGGGGAAAAATGGGGACAACTGCAACTGAACAATAAAAAATTTAAAAAATAATAATTAAAAGAAAGAGGTCCTGGAAATCCCAACTCAGTATATTGGTACAGATTGAATACCCACTAAGCAATATATTTAAACAATGTCAACACAAAGCTAGCACTCTTTTGTTTAGTCTTTGAAGTGTCAAGAGTTTAAAATGCTTGGTCCAGTTGTTTTCCATGAGAAAATATTTTTATTTGAAAAAGCTATTCCACAAAAAAGGAAAAGAATCACTCATGTAATAAATGATATATAACCCTTTACTGCACACTTTAGTTGACAATAAAAACATTAACACAAAAATTGGTTAAGAGCCTGAGATCTTGCCAGTGGGATTTGCATTTCAGTCACAGCTTTGTTAGGGGTGTGACAGCTGGTATTAAATGCAATAAAAGTGCAGGTAAAATGCTAGCAAACTCACTACCATATAGTGATATGTCAATACGTGTCAGTTAAATGCTGATCATAATTTGTGTAGGTGGAGTCAGTGTGCTGGGAACACTGAAGCTTCTAAAATAGGAACTTGAGGACAGGTGAACATTAACTGTGGTAGGATTTCATAAACAATTATTAGCATAGCAGAAAGTATCTTTAAATATATACCTATACTAGAAAATGTGAGTATAACACTTCCATTATTTTTTATTATGAAGCACATAAAAACCAACATTTAATTCCTTAGTAGTGTTTTTCTGTAGCACTTTTTAAAAAATTATTTTACTGTTGTCAAATTATAGTTGTCTGTATTTTCTCCCCACCCTGTCCCCCACCGCAGCCAAACACACCTCCCTCCCTTGCTTTCACTGCACCCTTCGTTTTGTACATGTGTCCTTTATCGTTGTTCCTGAGAACACTTCCCCCCATTATCCTCTCCCACCTCCCCTCTGGTTACTGTCAGATTGTTCTTAATTTCAATGTTTCTGGTCATATTTTGCTTGCTTTTTTCTTTTGTGGATTAGATTCCAGTTAAAGGTGAGATCATATGTTTGTCCCTCACCACCTGGCTTATTTCACTTACCATAATGCTCTCCAGTTCCATCCATGCTTTTATTAAAAGAAATCTGGAGTTACAGAATGGTCTTTCCTTGCAAGCACACTATACCTTATGGAGACAAGTATAAACTGAATATATATATATATATATATATATATATATATATATATATATATATATTGAGAGAGAGAGAGAGAGAGAAGGTAAATCCAATTTCTACATAGTCATAAAAATAGCATCAGTGATATTCTGATATTCCAATGAAATATGTAATATATCCTTAGTAAAATTGCCTCTTAGCCCCCCCCAAAAATATGAAATTTATTCATTGGAAACTCATATGAGTTGACTAACTTTGTAGAGTTGCTGATTATAAGCCAATTAAATTTTGGAAAACATGTACCAAAAGTGATGATATTAATTTGAGTAAAAGCTCTTATATTATTCCTCCTGATACAGTTTAGTAACAAGGCCAATTCTCTATAAGGTCCCTCTAAGTAAAACCAAAAAATCACTGAAATATGTATTTTTATATTATCCATAGAGGGAGAAGGAGTCAGCCCCATCATCACAAAGCAGTTTAGAATTATTAATGTTTCTACAATATTTTATTTATTTTTTAAATTTTATTTTAATTATTATTCAAATAGAATTTTCTATCTTTTACTCCCATCCTGGCCCACCCACCAAGCCCTCCCCAGCTTCTGCCCCATTTCCACCAACCCCTAGTTTTTGTCCGTGTGTCCTTTATACTTCTTCCTGTAAACCCTTCCCCTTTTCCCCTGAAATTCCCTTGAAATTCCCTCCCCTCTCCCCTCTGAATACTGTCAGCCTGTTCTCTATTTCAGTGTCTTTGGTTATATTTTGCTTGTTTCTTTGTTTTGTTGATTAGGTTCCTATTAAAGGTGAGATCATATGGTATTTGTCTTTTACTGCCTGGCTTATTTTGCTTAGCATAATGCTTTCCAGTTCCATCCATGCTGTAGCAAAGGGTAAAAGCACCTTCTTTCTTTCTGCTGCATAGAATTCCATCATAGAAATGTACCATAGCTTTTTGATCCATTCATTTACTGATGTGCACCTAGGTGGTTTCCAACACTTGGCTATTGTAAATTGCTCGGCTGTGAACATTGGGGTGCATAGGTTTTTTTGGATTAGTGTTTCAGGGTTCTTAGGATATAGTCCCAGCAGTGGAATTGCTGGGTCAAACGGCAGATCCGTTTGTAGTTTTCTGAGAAAATTCCATACTGTTTTCCATAGTGGTTGTACCAGTCTGCCATCCCACCAACAGTGCACTAGAGTTCCTTTTTCTCGAATATTTTAAACTAAGAAATGACGCTATGCAAGATGATAACTTCTGCTCAGACATTATAGTAAACTAAATGTTTAAAGAAACAAAACAGTACACTTGACTTATTTTCACACTATGACAATTTTTGATTAGTATAGTTTTAAATGATGTATGTATTTAGTTAACTCTTTCAATAAATTTTCCAGAAAGAAAGAAATCTGATTCAATTTTTCTTTTACAAACTGTTCAATATCTAAAGGAGATTTTTGCACCTTCTCATGCCCTTAAAAAAAGCTAACCATCATTCTTAAACTAGTATAAGCTGTTGTCTGTCATCATTTCCATCACAATCATGATCATCATCATAGTTTTTTTTTTGTCTTGAGAACATTTCCGTCATGTATAACTACAAGATATTCTCTTAAGTTTCAAATCTAGCTTCTGATTTCATGAAACCAAATATGAATCATGGACATACTATATCACATTTTATGTAATGAATATATATACAAAATCTTTTAAATAGTTTATTATATGTAATTTTAATCTTTTACTGAATTAATATGGATAGATATAAATAACTCTAAATATTGAACATCATTTTATACCAAATATGATTTTACTGTGCATTAGAATTTTACATATTGCTTCCAATTCCTTCTATACAAATATATTTTATTTTATAAAATGAATGTGTTTCTGAAAACTAAATTACATTTTGGAAGCAAATTCTATTTCAGACAATGTTTAAAACTCATTAATTACATGGCTATTAGAGTTAATTTGGTGGTGAAATGAATAATCATTAGGGAGATGAAAAATATTTCAAACCAATATTTGTGCTTCAAGAATTTTTATTTTCAGGTAAAGAAAACAACTGCTTATAGTGGGGAACACCTGTAAAGTTTTTTGTAAGTTAGATTTTTTGACACTGTTAGGTTTCAAATAATTAATTAAAATTGTTATTGATTTACCTTCTAAATAGTAGCCAAAATGTATCTCTCATAAGTGCTTAACTCAAATACATGATCTCAATTAGGCATTGGTAGGAACTTTTCACCAAGGCACAATAATTTAAAAAGTGATAATGTTATGACATTTTTAAATATAAATTCACATAATCTTATCTATGATCATACATTTTATATTTCATAATATATACATTATAGAAGTGTGTGTAAATTTACACATAGATATCACTTATAAATTTGTTATAAAGATTAAATTAATCATGCATTTAAAATTGTCAGCTCAGGGACTATTATGGTAAGTACTCAGCATTATTAGTATTTTTATTATTTGGTTCTCTTTCCTTTTTGATATATGAAGTTGGAGATGTAATATCACTTATATACTTCTTTAGCTATTTTGAACAAAAATGCCCAATGTGTACAAGTATGATTATGTCATGTAAAATATCTCACTAGAGGCTAAGAGTCATGTTTGAAAGATCACTGTCAAAATTAAAGGTATAATTGATGGTTAGGAAAAGTAGAATATTTTTAGTGACATGATTATTATAATTATTTAAGCCCATGTCAAATTCATTTGGCTAAACACACACAGTGTTGTTGTACTGGCACAGTCAAGATAGTATTTCTGTTATTTTTGTTTCATTTAAATAGAGAAGAATCATCTTGTGAGTGTAAGGAAGGAAGGAAGGAAGGAAGGAAGGAAGGAAGGAAGAAAGAAAAAACAATTCTGGGAAAGGCCATCTTAAAATATGTCGAGGGACAGAGGTTAGTGTTTATCTGGGTTGGAGGCTGTCATCACGTACTTTAGCTTCCAAGTTTGCAGCTGCACTGGAACAACAATATTGGAACATATTCATATTCTCTACAAAAAATATTTCCTTGTGTGTATAATTTCATTTAATAATTTTAAAGTACTTTCCAGGTTACTTTATACTGAATGTGGTATGATACAGTATCTTGTGATATTTGCACCCTAAAGATACAATTTGTTATTGATTTACAAAGAGGGATGACTAGTCTTAAGAATTTGTTAGAATAAAGTCATATTCTCCCTCTTTTTTTCTCACTGAATTTTGTGCAGGTGTAAAGACAAACTGGAAACTAGTCCTGGAGTGTCTTATGACACATATGTAAGTTTAATAATAATAGGTATAGAGGATCCAGGATGGCAGAGGAGTGAGTGGAAGTTACACTAAACTCCTCCCAGGACCAATCTACAATTACAACTAAATTGTAGAGAAACCATCCAGAACAAACAACTGAAAATAGCAAGAGAGAAGTCTTATAACCACAGACAGACAGAAGAAACAGCTTCAGCACAGCATAACTGGTAGAGAGTGAGGTAGAGATGTAAGACAGCTGGCTAGGCTCCCACAGGGGGTAGCTGAAGTACTGGAGGGTGGTATTTGAGCAGCCAGTTGGATCCTCCTGAGCAGTATGGGGTCTAAACATAAGCTGGGATCTCAAAAAGTACACAGATAACATCCAGCTGAGACAAGTGGCAAGGCTGCTCTCTACCAGAGACTACGGCTAGAGACATAAAGATCCATTTAAAGGGCCAACACATAAGTTTTTATTTGTAGCCACTTAACCTGGGCTCCAGCAAGGGTGAGTGCAGATAGGACCAGAGATGCTTGGGGAGATACTGGGGGTGGAGGGTTTGGGGAGAGAACTGAGAGTAGCCACTGAGATCCTGGTGCTGAGTTATTCCCCATGCTGCAGCAGCCAAAGTGTGCAGGCCGGCCACTCCCCTCTGAGTGGCAGCAGCCTGAGGAGAAGCAGCAGCCCTGCCCCCAGGAGGGAAACTTCCCCTCCCTGTGGTACTTAAGCCTGACTTCTGAGTGAGTAGTGACTAGATTAACAACTGAAGGAGTCAGCCGTAGACTATAGGTCCCTGGTAGTCTTGAACAGTCTGCCTGAGGTCATACAGGATCACCATTTGACATCACCAGAAGAGGATCCAGAAAGAAAAAACAATGGTAAATACTAGATGCTACTGATATGAAATCCACCATGTCTTTCCCATGATTTGTGACATTTTTTTCCCTGCATAGCTTTTTAACCTTCATTTCTTGTCTAGCAAGTTTGTACATATTAAGTCACTAGATTTTATACTATGGTGTATTTCAATTCACATATTTTTGCCCCTCCTGTCTCTTACCGTTTTACCTTCTTTTTTCCTTGCATTACTTTCATACCAAATTTTGCTTTCTCTCTAGCTACAACTTGTTTCTATTCCACACACTTACTATTTCTCCCCCATCCAGCTTCTCAAAACCAATTTTCTTGTCAATGATCATTGCACATTCTTTTTCATGCTCTTAAAATACCCATGTTCTCTCTCTACCTTTAGCAATCTTTGCATGATGGTTGTAGATTAGAGAGTTGTTGCATTTTTTCAATTTTATCTCTAGATCTTCATTACTTATATATTTTAAATCTCAAATTTTACTGTTACCCTCTCCTACCCTTTATTTCATCTCAAATTTTGATTTTGCCCAGTCCTAGCCTGTTTTTTTGTTTCCCCCTTCCACCCTGCCTTTTTTTCCTTTTTTCCCTCTCCCTCTATCATCACAGAATCACTTCCCTTTCCTCTAGACATCTCTTAACTTTTCTTTCTTTCTGTATTCTCTGATATTCCCATAGCATCTATGTTAATTTTAGCTCAATTCTTGCTGATAATGCTGTGGTGGATCTTTCTTTCCAATTTTGTTTCTAATTTTTAATATTTATTTACATTTCCCTGTTTCTTTCTTTCTCTCTCACACTTTTTTATTTTATCTTAATTTATATTTAAACCTAATACTATGCGCATCCCTTCTCATACTCCATTCTGCTCTCTACATTCCCCTTTTTATTTATAATATAAATTTTACTTTCTCTCTTCCCATTGCTTCAATTCCCTATGCTCATTAGTGCTCCTTCTTCTACTCTCTCAAGATCATTTTTCTTTCAGTAGGTCACTTTATATTTGCTTCCCTTTCTTATAATAGTTTTAATCTTACACCTTTATTAATACTGTTTCATTAGCTGTTGATAGTGGGATCAAGGGAGGGGTCACTTTTGAGGATGTGGGTTTGTTTCCTGGACTTTATGGTTTTGTTTCAGTAGCACTCACATGGCAGAATACAGATGTGGTGGGTGGAGTGACCCTCAGTCTGCTGCTAGAGGGAAAGGCCCACAAAAGAATAGCCCAACAACAATCAAAACCCAATTACATCCAGAGAGCCAACATAAATGGCATCCCAACAGCATCAAGTTCAGGAGATTAAGGAGACTGCACCACCGAATCACACAGGTTTCCTACCATAGAAGTTCATGCCACAAAGACAGAGAGTCAACACAGATCAATTTAAGAAGAAGAAGCAAAAAAGAAAAGTCTCCCAAAAATGGGAAGACAAAAAACAACCACGAATGGAAAGGAAAGGAGGAATCCCCAGAAAGAGTGCTAAATGAAATAGAGGCAAGTGAACTATCAGATATTGAGTTCAAAACACTATTATAAAGAAGCTCAATGAGCTCAGTGAGAATTACCAAAAACTATGGGAAGTTACAAAGAACTTACAGTAAACTACATCAGTATGAAAAAGGACATAGAACTATCAAACTATCAACAAGAACCCGGAGGAAATGAAGAATACAATTTCTAAATTAAAGAACACAGCAGAATGAATAAAAAATATGCTACATGAAACAGGGGATCAAATCAGTGAGCTGGAGAACAAGGTAGAAAAAAATCCCCCAAAAAGGAAAAAAGACTCCAAATGAATGAAGAGGGGTTAAGAGAAATGTAGGACAATATGAAACACAAAAATATCTGTGTAATAGGCATACTAGAAGGAGAAGAAGAAGAGCAAGGGATAGAAAACCTGTTTGAAAAAGCAATGATGGAAAACTTCCCAATTTTGATGAGAGAAAAAGTCACACAAGTCCAAGAAACACAGAGAGTCTCAATCAAGAGGAACCCAAAGAGGCCCACTCCAAGACAAATCACAATTAAAATAGCAAAATTCCAAGACAAAGAGAAATCTTAAAGGCAGAAAGGGAGAAATAGGAAGTAACATACAAGGGAGCTTTGATAAGGCTAGCAGTTGACTTTTGAACAGAAACCCTACAAGCCATAACGGAATGGCAAGAAATATTCCAAGTAGTGAAAAGAAAGGCCTGCAACAGAGACTGCCCTACCCAGCCAGGTTCTCATTTAATATGAAATGCCACATAAGGAGTTTCCCAGACAAAAGAAGGCTTAAAGAATACACCTTCACCAAACCAGCATTGTAAGGCATGGTAAAGGAACTGATTTAAGAAAATGAAGAAAAGAAGTGAGAGAGAGGGGAACACAGGTACAAAGGGGAAAATGGCAATGAATAAGTACCTATCAATGTAAATGGATTAAATGCCCCAATCAAAAGACATAGAACAGCCTAATGGATAAGAAAATATGACCTGCACATCACAACCCACACGACATCTATCTCAGAACAAAAGAACCACACACACTGAAAGAGAAGGTGTTGGAAAAAAATATTCCTAACATCTGGACAGGAAAAAAAAAAGATGATGTAGCAATACTTTTATCAGATGAAATAGATTTCAAACAAAGACCACAAAAAAGAGGCACAGACATAATACTCATGGAAAGAATCCATGAAGAAGATATATATATTGTAAACATTTATGCACCCAAACTAGGAGCACCCAAATATATAAAGAAAATCTTGGAGGACTTCAAGAAAGATATAGACTGCAACACACTTGTAGTAGGGGATTTTAACATCCCACTGTCAACAACGGATAGATCTTACAAAAAAATATCAACAAGGATATTGTGGTACTGAATGACACAATAGATCAAATGGACTTCAAGTGATGTATACAGAAACTTTTACCCCAAAGAAGCAAAATATACATTATTTTCAAATGCACATGGAACATTTCGAAGATAGACCACATGATAGGACACAAAACAAGCCTCAACAAATTGGAACCTGAATAGCATGCTATTAAACAATGGACTGGTCAATAAGGAGATCAAGGAACAAATCTAAAAGTTTCTGGAAACAAATGAAAAAGAACACAAAATAGCCCAAAACCTGTGGGACACAGTGAAGACAGTCCTGAGAGAGAAGTTCATAGCAATACAGGCCTACCAAAAAAAGATAGAAACATTTCAAATAAATAAGCTAATAGTACACCCATAAGAACTGGAGCAACAACCAAAAAAAGCCCAGAGAGAGTAGAAGGAAAGAAATAATCAAGATCAGAGAAGAATTAAATGACATAGAGGCTAATAGAACAATTCCAAGAATCAATAAGTCAAGGAGCTTGCTCTTTGAAAAGATAAACAAAATTGACAAGCATTTAATCAGACTCATCAAGAAAAAAAGGGAGAGCACCCAAATAAATAAAATCAGAAATAAAACTGAAGAAGTTACAACTGATACCACCAAAATACAAAGGATTGTAAGAAATTACTATGAACAACTATATGCCAAGAAATTGGAAAACCTGGGAGAAAGAGAACAGTTTCTGGAAACACAATCTTCCAAAACTGAATCAAGAAGAAGCAGAAAGCCTGAATAGGCCAATAACTAGCAAAATTGCAGTGGTGAACAAAAATCTCTGGCACTCAGAAAGCTATGGTCTGAGCTTCACAGCCAAGTTCTACCAACCATTCTCAGAAGAACTATTTCCCTCTAACTACTCCTCCCTGTTTCAAAAATTAATCCCTGGCTGGTGTAGCTCAGTTGATTGGGCATGGGCTGCGAACCAAAGGGTTGCCGGTTTGATTACAAGTCAGGGCACATGCCAGGGTAGTGGGCCAGATCCCCAGTGGGGGCCACATGAAAGACAACCACACACTGATGTTTCTCTCCCTCTATTTCTCTCTCCCTTCCCCAGTCTATAAAAATAAAAATAAAATCTTTAAAAAAAAATTCAAGGGAGAAGACTCCCAAACTTTTTTTACACCAGAATTACCTTAATTCTAAAACCAGGTGAGGACATAACAAAGAAAGAAAATTACATGCCAATATCTCTTAAACATAGATGCTAAAATCCTCAGCAAAATATTGGCACTGTGGATCTAAAAATATATTAAACAAGTCATACACCATAATAATGATATTCATCCCAGGGATGCCAGGATGGTATAACATTTGAAAATCAATAAGCATAATACATCAGATAAACAAAGGGAAAGACAAAACTCACAAGGTCATATCAGTAGATGCTGAAAACACATGTGACTAAATCCAGCACCATTGTATTGTTGGGAACCGTCCTGCCTGGTATCAGAAGCTGTCACCCCCACCAAGGCTAAGGCTGAGGGAACGACCTTGGAACCATAAGCCAGCAAGGAGACAAAGCCTTATCTCCTTGGCAGGAGTGCTGCTTCTGCTCCTTTTACTTCACCCTGCCTGAACCCCAATGCTTGGTCAGTTAGCCAATGATGGGTAAGATTCCCCAGTGGGGGAACGACCTAAGACAGGCACGATCACATGGGAGGCCCCCAAGAAAGGATTTTGGGGGTTACGGCAAAAGGGGGTGATGGACCCTCACCCCTTGGCTTTGACAAAGCCTGAGTACTTATGGTCTACAAGAAAATCTCCTAATCTCTTGGTTGCCTTAGTTCCCTTACTCCACCTAAGCCTGAGACAATGACAGGGTGGTGCAGCCCTGTGCTGAAAAGGGCAGGTTCCCTGGGTGATCAGGCCTAAGAAAGAATATGTAAAATCCTGTGAAACCTGCTTTGTCTAGAATGCTCTCAACTGAATGAGAAGGGTCCAAGGAAGAAGTAAGTTTGTTCCTCAAAGTCTTTTACAGCTCTTTGACTCTGACTCAAAATAGGCCCTCAACTTCCTTGTTGTCTATTGTTTGATTCTTTCTTCTTGGCAATGAGTAATGATCTTTACCTGAATTCTTATGCAAACGAACCCAATAAAAGCCCGCTCTGGAGGAGGAATGAGGCGCTCTTTCCCAGGGTGCTCTCCCCTAGGGAGGGTGGCCCAGTGCTCCCCACTAGAGAGAGTGGCCATTCTGTCCCTACTTCCCCACAGAACTTGGTTGTTTCTGTGTATATTTTTCTCGTGTGTTGACGAGCAATCTGCAGCATTCAGCAGTCACTGCAGGTCGGTGGTTGCGACAATGTATGATAAAAATACCCAGAAAATTGGGAAGAAAGGGATCATGTTTTAACATAATAAAGGCCATATATGAGAAATCAACAACCAACATCATACTTACCAGGTAAAAACTAAAAGATTTTCCTATAACATCAGGAACAAAGCAAGGGTGTTTGTTTTCACCTCTCTTATTCAACATACTAATGGAAGTTCTAGCCACAGTGATCAGAAGAGAAAAAGAAATAGGAGGCATCCAAATTGGAAAGGAGGAAGTAAAAGTGCCATTGTTTATAGGTGATATGATAGTGTACTAAGAAAGCCCAAAGATTCCACCAAAAATCTTTTTGACCTAATGAGTGAATTTGGCAAAATAGTGGGATACAAAGTAGATTCAGAAACTGAAGGCACTTTTGTATGCCAACAATGAAGTATCAGAAACAGAAATCAGGGAAAAAAAACATTTGATATAGAAACAAGAAAAATAAAGCACCTTAGAATAAACTTAATCCAGGAGGTAAAAGACCTCTACTTGGAAAGCTACAGAACATTGAAAAGAGAAATTAATGAAGACACAAATAAATGGAAGCATATACCATGTTCATGGATTGGAAGAGTCAACATTATCAAAATGGCCATACTACACAAAGCAATTTGTAGATTCAACACAATCCTTATTAAAATACCAATGATTTATTTCACAGATATAAAACAAACACTTCAAAAATTTATATGGAACCGACTTCTGGCCAAAATATAGGCATAGGTAAATACACTTTGCTTCCGTACACAACCAAAAGAAGGACAACAACAATTTAAAAACAAAAACCAACTAGAACTGACAGAAATTCAAACTGTATGGAAGT
Organism: Tonatia bakeri; assembly: GCA_004024845.1. Classification (NCBI taxonomy): domain Eukaryota; kingdom Metazoa; phylum Chordata; class Mammalia; order Chiroptera; family Phyllostomidae; genus Tonatia; species Tonatia bakeri. The sequence continues at coordinate 118,995 of PVIA01003239.1, read as the reverse complement.
CTGACAACCAAGGAGTTAAAGACACATTCATCCAGAATGGTAGGAGGGGCAGAGTCGGGAAGCCAGGCAGAATGGGCTTTTGGCAAAATGGTAGCTAGTGGACCCAGAGAGATGGTTGATTGTGGAGCAGGGCATGGCACACAAGGTGGCTGGCAAATCCAGTGGTTCCACATTTACTCGCAGATAAACCAGGTGAAGCTGGGTAGTGGGACAGACCACACAAACAGGGCCCCAGTGCAGGGAAATAAAGCTTCAAACCATTCATCAAAAACACCTGTAGGGGTTGAGGTGCTGGGAGAGACTCCCAGCCTCACAGGAGAATTTGTGGGAGAGATCCACAGGGTCCTAGAACATATACAAGCCCACCCACATGGGAATCAGCACCAGAAGGGCCCACTTTGCTTGTGGGAAGTGACTGAAATCTGGCAGAGAGTGAAGCAAGCACCATTGTTCCCTCTTGGACCCCTCCCCCACATATAGCATCACAACACAGCGAGGTGGGTTACTCTGCCCTGGTGAACACCTAAGGCTCTGCCCCTTATTATGTAGCAGGCGCATCAAGACAAAAAAAAAAAAAAAAAAAAAAAAAAAAAAAAAAAAAAAAAAAAAAAAAAAAAAAAAAAAAAAAAAAAAAAAAAAAAAAAAAAAAAAAAAAAAAAAAAAAAAAAAAAAAAAAAAAAAAAAAAAAAAGGCCCAAATGAAAGAACAGATCTAAGCTCCAGAAAAAATACAACTAAATGATGAAGAAATAGCCAACCTATCAGATGCACAATTCAAAACACTAGTAATCAGGATGCTTACAGAATTGATTGAACTTGGTCACAAATTAGATGAAAAAACAAAGGCTATACTAAGTTAAATAAAGGAAAATGTACAGAGAACCAATACTTGTGGGAAGGTAACTGGGACTAGAGTCAACGGTATGGACCAGAAGGAAGGAATAAACATCCAACTAGAAAAGAATGAAGAAACAAAAATTCAAAAAAATGAGAAGAGGCTTAGGAACCTCCAGGACATCTTGAAACATTCCAACATCTGAATTATAGGGGTACCAGAAGGAGAAGAGGAAGAGCAACAAGTGGAAAGGTTATTTGAACAAATAATAAATGAGAACTTCCCCATTATGGCAAAGGAAATCCTGGAAGTCCAGGAAGCTCAGAGAGTCCCAAAGAAGTTGGACCCAAGAAGGAACACACCAAGGCACATCGCAATTACATTTGCTAATATTAAAGATAAGGAGAGAATCTTAAAAGTATAAAACCAAAAGAAGAGAATTATCTACAAAGGAGTGCCCATAAGACTGTCAGCTGACTTCTCAAAAGAGACCTTACAGGCAAGAAGGGGCTGGAAAGAAGTATTCCAAGTCAGGAAAGGCTAAAACCTACATCCAAGATTGATCTATCCACCAAAGCTTTCATTTAGAATGGAAGGGCAGATAAAGCATTTCTCAGATAAAGTCAAGTTAAAGGAATTCATCATGGCCAAGCCCTTTTTATATGAAATGTTAAAAGGACTTATCTAATAAAAATAAGACAAAAAAATATGTACGGTAAAATGACAGCAAACTCACAATTATCAGCAAGCATACCTAAAACAAAAACAAAAACAAACGAGTAGAACAGGAACAGAACCACAGAAATGGAGATCACGTGGAGGATTATGAACAGGGGAGTGGGAGGGAGAGATAGAAGAAAAAGGTACAGAGAATAAGTAGCATAGATGGTAGGCAGAAAATAGATAGGGGGAGGGTAAGAATTGTATGGGAAATGTAGAAGCCAAAGAACTTATATGTATGACACTTAGACATGAACTAAAGGGGGGAATGTGGGTGGAAGGGGATGTGCAGGGTGGAGGGGAGTAAAGGGGGATAAATGGGACAAGTGTGATAGCATAATCAATAGCATATATTAAAAAAGAACATAAAAATAAAGGCCCAATGAACCAGAAAAACAAATTTATATGGAACCATAAACAACCCCAAATAGCTACAGCAATTCTGAGAAAGAAGAGCAAAGTAGGAGGGATCACAATACCTGATAGCAAACTGTATTACAAGGCCACTGTAATCAAAACAGCCTGGTACTGGCATAAGAACAGGCAGATCAATGGAACAAAATAGAGAGACCGGAAATAAACTCATGTCTTCATGATCAAATAATATTGACAAAGAGGGCAGATGCATAAAATGGAGTAAAGGTAGCCTCTTCAACAATGGTATTGGGAGATCTGTTCAGGTACATGCAAAAAATGAAACTCAACCACCAACTTATACCATACAGCAGAAATAAACTGAAGATGGATAGAAGACTTAAATATAAGTTATGACAACATAAAAGTCCTAGAAAAGAACATAGGCAGAAAAATGTCATATATTTCACTCAGTAATATATTCACAGATATGTCCCCTAGCATAAGGGATATAAAGGAAAGAATTAAAAAATTGGGACTACATCAAATTAAAAAGCTTCTGAATGGCTAAAGAAAACATCACCAAAATGAAAAGGGAACTAACCATATGGTAATATATTTACCAATGATATCTCAGGCAAGGGCTTGATCTTCAAAATGCATTGAATTCACATGACTCCACATCAGGAAGATAAACAATCCAATTAAAAAATGGGCAAGGGACCTGAACGGACACTTCTCCAAAGAGGAAATATAGATGGCCCATACACATATGAAAAGATGCTCAGCATCACTAGCCATCAGAGAGATGCAAATTAAAACCACAACGAGATACCTTTTCACATGGGGCAGAATGGCTGCCATAAAAAAAAAATCAACAAAAAAGAACTGCTAGCAAAGTTGTGAACAAAAGGGAACCCTAGTGCACTGTTGGTGGGAATGCAGACTGGTGCAGCCACTATGGAAAACAGTATGGAATTTCCTCAGAAACCAAAAAGGAACTGCCTTTTGACTCTCCAGTTCCACTGCTGGGATTATACCCTAAGAATCTCAAAACACCAGTTCAAAAGAATCTATGCACCCCAATGTTGATAGCAGCATTATTCACAATAGCCTAGTGCTGGAAACAGCCTAAGTGTCCATCAGTAAATGAGTGGATCATGGAAATGTGGTAGGTTTACACAGTGAAATACTACATAGCAGCAGAAAGAAAAACTTCTGCCCTTCATGACAGCATGGATAAAACTGGAGAGCATGATGCTAAGTGAAATAAGCCAGGTGGTGAAAGACAAATGCCATATGATCTCACCTCTAAGTGAAATGTAATCAACAAAACAAACAAGCAAGCAAAATATAACTGGAGACATGGAAATAAGGAACAAACTGACAGTAACCAGAGGGGAAGGAGGAGGGGAATTATAGGAGATAGAAGGGGAAGGGTCAAGTTAAGGGGCATGTATAAAGGTCCCATGGACTAAGACAAAGTGGAGGGTGGGGAGGATGAAATGTGGGAGGTGGGTGTGGGTAGGGCATGCAAGAGTAATTGTGATAAAATGAAGACAGCTGTAATTTAATAATGATAAAAATATACAAATTAATAATAGTTACAGAAAATGCCTTCATTTGTGACTGAAGTCAGAATAATAACCAATAATATTTCTTTACATCTAATAGTAATAATAACAACAAAAAGTCCATCTCTTACTGTCTAGTATTTGGGCCTTTCATATAGTCTTTGTGGTAGGCTGAATAAGTGCCTCCCCAAAGTGTCCAGGTCTTTATCTCTGAAACCTATGAATGTTACTTCATGTGACAAAGGGACTAATCAGATATGATTATATTAATGGTTTGAGATGGGGAGTTTATCCAGGAATACCTAGGTGAGCCCCATCTAATTTCTAGAGTTCCAATGGGGAAGAGAAGCAGGAGAATGAGAGAGAGGGATATGATGATGGAGGCCGAGTTTGTAGAGATGCAATTATGGCTGAAAAGGGGTCTCGAACCAAGTGAAGTTGGCAGCATCTAGAAGCTGGAAAAGGTGAGGAAACTAATTTTCTCATAGTTTTCACAAGGAACATAGCCCTGCTGGGTTTACTTCTAGCCTAGGGAGACACATGTGCCCCAGAACACATGGTAATAAATTTGTGTTGTTTTAAGTCACTAATGTATGGTAATTTTTTACTGCATTAATAAAACTAATGTAGCCTTCTTGGTAGAACTATAGTTTTTCATTGAGTGAGATGTTGACTTTTGTCTGTCCTTGGGTTTAACATATAACATAGTCTTTGCTATATTAAGAATTATAAATTTCTTATCAGTCAGATTTTTGAGCTGTGCTTGTTCTTCCTTCTTTTCTGTTTTATATTTGATAATTCAAGGTATATTTTAAGAACATGAACTCACTATTTAATCTTTAGCACTCATAAGGCTAAATTGATGAGAATCAGAATTATCGAAGTGCTCTTTCTATTCCACAGTTTTACTACAGCAGAGTCATTGCCCCCTCAGGAGCCTGGAGTCAATGTCCCGGAAGTTTAGTGACCCAGCTCTAGATACATTTACTTCCCTATATTGCCTGTTTCACAGAGTGTCAGGAACACCGTGGGAAGAACACATGGTAGGGGAGTCACAGTAGTAACCACTTTGTTCTCTGCCAGGGCTCTTCTCTGTCCCAGCTTCCTCTCCTGTATTAAAGGGGGCAGAAAGAAGTAGGCATAAAACACTCCCAATATACGAATTAGCGGGTACTTACTTTTATTAAGTTATGTAGACATTTGAAGAGGGTTTCCAGGAACAATTGTAAAGGTCACATGGACAAAACCAATGCTGGGTGGAAGCACGGGAGGGAGGTGGGTATGGCTAGGGTCGGAGCGGGGGGTGTGGTGCAAGATAAATGCAGACAACTATAATTGAACAACAATAAAAAATGTACTATAATAAATTCCAGAAGTGGGAAAAAAAAGAAGTTTACAAATAAAAACGGTAACCAACAGGAAGGACAAGCAGGCTGGTCCTCAGGAGCCTCACCTGTGTCATTATCTTATTGAACTTCCCGTGGGAGGGATTCTGGCTGTTAGCACTGCTAACAGAAGAAACTTGTCTATGCTGTAGCTACTCTACCAGTGAGCAATCTCTGGGGGAGGGTGGAGTCTATAGAGCTTACCTTTAAGATGAGGTTTACATGGCAAAAACGCCAAATTCACTTAGCTTTTATGTCTATTTGGAATGACAAGAATGGATAATTTTTGAATACTAAACAAAGAACAAAAGCAACCATTCCCAAAGTAACCCTGGTGCGACCATAGAGAAAGTATCTCAAACTGTTCAATTGAGAATAGATTAACTGTTTAGAGGTAAATTCAGACTTAGCAGCCTAATATGGCTGATTTTAAAATTAAAACACAATACTTTGTTACCTGGAAGTATGCAGAACAAAATAGACAGGTTTCAGTGAAATCATGGTCACCTGAGACACTCTGTCTTTTCAAGGTGACTTTGTCTTACCACTTTATGGTAATTAATTCTGTGTTTTAATTCTGAGAGCAGTTTCACTTTTGTTATTCTCTATTTATTTGAAGGTAACATGGTATTTTATAAACACCAGCTACAACTTTATTTTAGGTCACTAACATAGTAAAATAATAAAACTAATTATTTATCATCATCTAGTGTTTTAAACCAGAGGAAATTGGCTTAAGCAACAAATGATATCACATCTCTTACATGTTTTTCCTCCAGGAATGATTCAGGGAAGATTGTGATGGCAGGTAAGTAAGCTAGCTTTTGAAAAGTAAGCTGCTGGTGCTCAAACCTGGTATATCTAATTACTGGAAATAACTCAACAGCCTTCCAAACTGCTGCTGTCCCATATCCATTGCTGTGGCATAGCTCAGGCCTCATTATCTCTTATCTGAATTAATGCATCAACCTCCTAATTGTCATTTCCTGTTGTCAATATTGTCCCTCCTCCTCTAATCTCCCTTCTTTATGGTCACCAGTGATCTTTCTTATACAGAAAATGCAGCGACATCACTTCTTTTCTTAAAATTCTCCAATTTCTCTGACAGCTATCAAGATAAAAATATTAACTCTGAGTCATGTTATGAAATCCCTAGCTCACATAATAACCCTAATGAATCACTCTCTGACCTCAGTACATACTATTCTTCAAGTTCTTTAATTACTTTCAGTTTTTAGGAAATATCTTGCTTTTTCTATTTTTTGTCCCACCCACTGTCAGGATTGACCTTACCATCCAACATCTTCAGATTCATCTTTGATATCAATCGCCTTTCCCTTGTATCCAATTTATCTCTACCCTGAGGTTTACCTTTCCTATTATAACCATTTCCTCAATATATTGTATTTACCTGTTTCTTTGCCTTTCTACCTATTGAGTTTGATTGCATGATCTTTGTGTGTGGAAGTTTTATCTTCAGCTATAAGAAAAGATGAGGCTTATTTTTATTTATTTATTTTTAGATTAATACAGAGACATATTTAATACACTGGGTTCCTGGAAATGTGCCCAAATCACAAAAGCACAGTAACTTCCTATGTGCCAGATACTGTATTCCTATAAAAATTCCCCTTCCTTGGGTTCCCAACGAAATGGCAGGCAGTAGTTAGGAGAGATTAAAACTAACAAAAATAATACATTTCAATATTTCAGTAGCTTAATCTAATAGAAACTTGTTTTTTTTTTTTGCCCACAGTCTCATTTCAGTATTCAAGATAAAGGCAGTTTCTGTCGTCTACTTTTCTTATAATGCTGGTAGTTGATTGGGAAACTGCATAGAGATTTCTTTCTTTTTTTTTTTAATTTTTATTTTTATTTTAATGATTGTTTAAGTACAGTTTTCTCCCTTTTACTCCCAATCAAGCCCACCCATCTCGCTCCCATCTTCCCTCCCATTACCACCCCCCACCCTAGTTTTTATCCATGTGTCTTTTAACTTTGTTCCTGCAAACCCTTCCCCTTTTCCCCTGAAATTCCCTCTTCTCTCTCCTCTGGTCACTTCCTGCCTGTCCCCTAATGCAGTGTCTTTAACTATATTTTGCTTGTTTCTTTTTTTGTTGTTGTTTAGGTTCCTGTTAAAGGTGAAATCATGTTGTATTTATCTTTCACTGCCTGGCTTATTTCGCTTAGCATAATGCTTTCCAGTTGCATCCATGCTGTTGCAAAGGGTAGGAGCTCCTTCTTTCTTTCTGCTGCACAGAATTCCATTGTGTAAATATACCATAGTTTTTTGATGCATTCATTTACTGATGGGCATCTAGGTTGCTTCCAGCATTTAGCTATTGTAAATTGTGCTGCTATGAACACTGGGGTGCAAAGGTTCTTTTGGATTGTTGTTTTAGGATTCTTAGGATATAGTCCCAGCAGTGGAATTGCTGGGTCGAAACTGCATAGAGATTTCAGCTAGAAGAGGAATTTGCTGTACTGGCCATGCAATTGTCCTGTTCTATCATTCTTCCAGTTGTGAGAGAGGTAAGGAACTCTGTAAGTGTGATGCTTAAGAAGTGTTGCTCAGTCCACAATTTGATCTGAGTGATTTGCTATTTGATTTTCTTACACTTATATTACAAGGTATTTAAATCGGTTTAATTTGGTGCTAGTCTGTATTTTTTCTGAGTTCTCCTCATCTATTGCAGAGTTTAGAAATCTCTCCAGTGCACAGATTTTATAAGTTGATTTTTCAGCTGGTGCAATATTCTCCAGTAAACTTCTTAAGACTGAACTATTATTTTTGCAATTATACTTAATACTAAAGTGTACCATGGTAAAAGTCACTTATGAGGCTTAGAACTGATTCAGTGATTTCATTATTTCACTGTAATGCTTTTAACAACATTACAAATAATTAATTGCATTTTAGAGAAATAAAAACTATTTAAAATGTGTTTTCTTTACAAAATCTTATAAACAAATATTGTATTCTTGGTATATGCAGAGTCTACAGGCAAATTATTTTTAAAATAGATATACATAACCACATGTAACATTTAAATTAAATTATTTTATAGGTTTTATTAGAAAACAACAAAATGTTCTTTTTAACACAAATGTGGAACAAAAAAAGAATGTTAGAAAACCATGATACCTTACACATATTTGTGCTAGCCATGTAAAACCTGTAGATTTTAGGATTCTAAATGTGAATGGTGTGTGTGAGGGTGGGATAGGTAGTATATATGTGAGCATGGTTTGTGTTTGTGTGTCTACGTGTGATAGGTGGGTTGTGTGGTATCCTGTGGTTGTGGGTCTTGTGTGTGTATGCATCTGTGTGTCTGGTGGGGTGCATCTGATGTATATGTTTGTGAAAGGTGTTTATATGTCTATTCATGTTGCATTAGTGTCCATACACACACATGCTATGCATACAGAAAATAATTGCAATCAGAAGAAGATTGAACTATTAAAGATACAGATAAAATATAAATAGCATGTTATTTCTCTTCCTCCTGCCTGATGGGATGATGCTTGTCTATCTCTCAATGCCTAGTCATGTCCCAAGTCATTTTTGCCTGGATGCGCTGTATTCACTCTATGCTGTTCTGCCCTGCCGCTCCTCTCCCACGTCAGGTGTTTCCTACCATACAGTTTTCATACTGTGTTAAAACATGAGAATGAAGAGCTGACGTATAGGGAGAAATTTAATATTTACAAGCACAAAATAAATACAACCCCTCAGAGTACTAAATGGCTCTGTTACACCATGAAAGTAGAAGTTTGAGGGAGGTAAAAGACTGGTAAATAAAAATCATTAAAAATAAAAATAAATTGTGCTGATATCAGATGGAATACATTTCACACTGTTTTTAAAAAACAGAACAAATAAGTTAGATAATACATTTGGCAGCTGACAGCGAAAAAGCTAGGCTTAAAGTAACAACACATTGAGTTTCACAAGGAGCTAAATATTAGCAAGATGACAAAACAGCTGTGCAACGGCAACTTTCACAGAAGTTTCCCCTTCAGAAAAGGAAAACGTGATGGTATATCAAAAACTAATTAGGAGGAGAAACATTTCAGTTATTAAATATACCTTCTGTAAAACTCTTGACACAGGCATCTCTAAGATGACCATAATTTGTCGCTTCTCTTACTGTTTAGATTTCCTTCCTTGTACTAATAGAAATCAATTAAAGAAGCTGAGTAATAGAAGAAATTTTAGCTATAAAATGATTATCTGTTTACTGGATGTTAAAGTGATAGCTATTAAAACTTAAGAATTTTCTAAAACTTAAGAACTTCACAAAACATTTTATATTGGTTGGGGAGGAGAGTTAACATTCAAGATCTAATCTGATTTTTGTCAAAGATGCCACCAGAGCTTTGCTGTAGACAAAATATATTTTTATTTCTGTTTGAATAATTACTCCTAGGGTAATGGATATTGTGTTAGAATCATTAGTGTCATAATTTTAAATTGTAAGAAATTTTAATATGTGTGAACAGGAAAAAAAACTATTTGGTGGAGAAGGAAGCCTGAGAGCAGTTGAATCATCCCTAACCCCCTCCAAGCCTTCTAATGTTGAGGACATACCTACTGTTAGGATTTCCAAGCTCGCCCACCCTGAGTACAGATTAGCTTGCATTTACAGAATATCACATCTTGATACTGTACATCAGATACTTCCACTACTCACCTGTGACTTTTCACTGCGTCCTGAAAAGATAGTGTTGTGTGACTAGGATTGGCAAAGGCTTTGTGAATGGAAATAATGTGTCATTTAAGGATTTATACCTTTAACTACTGGAGGGAGACTTTCTGTTCCACATAGCTCGGAGCAAGGATGTGTTCAGATGGTGCAACCTAGAGAGTGGCAGGGACTTTGTTAGTCTGGATTGTTGAGTTGCCACAAAGAAAACGGTTGCTCTAGAAGGGAGCACAAAGCCTCAGCCAACTTGGCATAAACTGAAAATAAACATTAATTGTATTAATTCAGTAGGATTTTGGGGTTCTTTATTTACTATCTCAGCATACTTTGTAGGTTATCCTGACTCATAAATGTTCCAAGTCCCCCATCTCACCCAACAGAAATTACAGGCATTGTCCAGGACTTCCAAGCATGTCTAGAGTTTTATGTATCTTTGGTCTCTGTTCTGGTTTTATCTAACTACATATGATGAGATGGGAATCCTTGAGAGTAGAATCTGCAACTTCTGCCCATCCATAAGTCTTAATAGTAAGATTCATCAATCTGTTTATCCTCATCTTTTGAACTGGGTTTATCGAGCATCCTGATACCATTGGTTCTGGCAGGGATTTTGAGATCAGATGCCACAATATCTGCCACACCAAATTCAGAACAATAAATTTGTCAAGGTTGATACTATATCGTCCAAAATTTTATAAACTAAACTGGAAGAGACCTAAAAGGAAGTGATTTTGGTCACTTTTCCATACCAACTGGCTTAAACATAACTCTAGATTTATAGACTAAGTAGTATGAAATGAAAAAAGTGCTGTCCATATCCCCCAATTATCCGTTCAGGGATGTACCATAACCAAGCGGCTTGTGGTATTGTGTTGTAGCTGTTACTGGAAATAGCTTCTTCAATTCATAGACAGCTATTTACCAAAACCATTTTCTTGAGTCCTACAGTATATAAAATAACCATCTCACCATGCTTGGACTCAACATAAACTATACAAATTTTTTAAAATTTGTTTTAAAATGTTCCCAGAATCTCACCCATATGCAGAACATTTTCATGCACATTCTTTAGCTGCTCTTTTGGGGGCTTGCTATGATAATCTGTAGCACCAAAACACCTATCTTGGGCCCCTAATAAGATTAAAGTTCCTCTGGGTGTAAGTTTTATGACCATCTTCATTTCATAGTTTGCCAGTTTGTAGGGGGTTAAAAAGTAAGTCTTTCATGTCTGTGATTGACTTGTCTCCTGGAACCTGAAGTAAAATAACTGTTGTTCCCAGGGCATCACATAACATTTGATGACTGGAACATTCATGTCTGACTCCAGGCCAAAATCCTCTGTATGCTCTTTGGGACCTGACCTCAGGTAATTACAAAGCCTTGCCTGACAGGTCTCCTGAGGGAAAGCTGTCCTCTCCACAACAAACTTGGTGCACAGCAAATGCACTGCAGTCCCTAAAGGGAGCTGCCTCAAGGGTTCAGGCTATCTGCCCTGCCTGCAGCCAGACATGCTATTCCATAGTATGCATTTCCACCTCAAGCTTTTTGTTTCAAAACCATCCTTTACCTAGAGGTCTACACTGAGGCATTTTTCAGCAATTCTGCCTTACTAGGTGGCCTTAAGACATTCAACCCACTGAATTAGTACTTGTCTACACCTAGGCCTGTCCCTTGCAATCTCCCCAGCCTCCCCAGGTCCACAGAACAGCAGAAACCTTTTGTTCAGGGTTCTTCTGCAGTGAGACTTCTTCATGCCTGCACAGCATGTCATCCAACTGGCCCACACCAATGCTGTTCTGTGTGACAAATTGGCGTATTTCTTTTTCTTTGCCTCTTACCACACTATCACTATAAGTTCTTAAAGGCTTAGAATTGTACTAATTGTCTTAATCAACCACCTTGATACCTGGCAGCTCAGCCAACTTTTTCAGATATTTTCTTCCAAGTTTTCTACTTTAGTTATACAAAACTAATAGGCTAGGTGTATGTGGGAAGGCAAGGATTAAAATGTTCATTCTTTTCATTGTTTGTTTATTCTCAACTTTACTTTTTTTGTCCTAAAATAAAAACAAATGCAAACAGGAAGAGCCAATAGTTATATCCTTCATTAGCAAGAACACAAAATCTCTACAAAATATCAGACAGTAAATAGCTATAGTTATTGTATGTAAAAAGACCTCTACTCACCTATCAGATCTTAGAATTTTAAAAAATAATCAGTTTTAATGTTACCATTTATTGTGAATTAAAAGGTATTTTCTATTTTTTTGTGAACTTCATCAATTAAGCATGTAAATCTGGGAGACTATTTTCCATCAAAAGAACCTGTTTCTGTCATTACCAGGGCAGAATTATTTATCATCTTTAGCTAAAATCAGCTCTACACTTTTAGAATTGCTCTTAAATAGATGCATACATTAACAAATTCACTTGAAAATAAATTATAGCTTAAATAGACATGAAACTTGTGAACACATTCTATTGCAACCCAAAATGTATTGGGATGATCTTTATGTTCAAACACAAAAAGAGGCTCTTGGAAGTAGCAGATAATGTTAGAAGGTGTATCTCAGGGAATGTTATTGCACAGTTGCCATGGTACCAATATCAGTTACATAGTTATATTCAATTAATACTTTAAGAATCAATGAATGAGCCTTAACCAAATGCCTCAGTTGGTTGGAGCATTGTCCCATAGACCAAAAAAGTTGCCGGTTCACTCCCCAGTCAGCCACATACCTAGTTGGTGGGTTTGATCCCTGGTTGGGGCACATCAGAGGCAACTAAGGAAAATGCTCCTCTCAGCTTTAAGAATTTTTTCTTGACATAAAAACCATTCCTTATTGTCCCTTAGAAAACAATATTAAAAAATGTAAAAAATATTGTCTCATATCAGGCAATGTGATTATGCTATGGAATCTTATAAAAATTCTATGGACTATTATTTATTATGTAATAGTACTTGCAAAATTGGTTCAAAAAAGGGCAATACAATGAGGCTGTATTAAAGATCTGTGGAAATGTATATTGATGGTCTGAATAACACTTTATCTAAATACACTTAAAGGACCAAGTTAGGATTAGTAAAGACAGAAGGATAAATGTATTTAATATTTTACCATACAGACACATATACAAATAGTCTAGTCACTTGCAATTGATAGTTGTGACAGAAAACACATGTTTAAATAAATAAACAGAATCCTTACCTATTGAGCATTGATTACATTCTCTAAAGATGTGTAACAAACTAAAATTTCTACTAAAGACTCTAAGAACAACATGCTTACTTTTAATTTGGATATTTTAGAGCATCAACATACAGAAATACTACAGATTATATTATCAAACATATATATCATGGTACATTATTCTGAAACAAAAAACATAGGTAAAATAAAAATTACTATCACAGCATAGGAGCTTACCTAAAATCTGGGGAAAAAAGAGATAGATGAATCTAATGAAGAATAGAAGCAAAGTCAAATAAGCCAGGTGGTGAAAGACAAATTACCATATGATCTCACCTATAAGTGGAACCTAATCAAAAAACAAAATATAACCAGAGACATTGATATTAAGAACAAACAGACAGTAACCAAAGGGGAGACAGAAGGGGATAATGGGGGGAAAGTGGGAAGTGTTTTCAGGAACATGTATAAAGGACACATGGACAAAACCAAAGGGAGGTAGGATCAAGGGTGAAAAGTGGGGATGGCTGGGGTGGAGGGAGTGGTAGGGGGAAAATGGAGACAACTGTACTGGAACAACAATTTAAAAAGTTACAAAGTAAAAATAAAATTAAAAAATAGAAGCAAAGAAGGAGGAGGAGGAGAAGGAGGAAGGAGAGGAGAATTAAATCTGTGCATGTAATGGTAACATACTAAGAACCCAATAAAGATACTAATTACATAATTTAAATGCAATCATGAAGAACAAAATCTGACTGACCAACAGCATATGCACATGTACATACATACAAATACAGATAGAGTAAAATCTACACATGAAAACAAACATAATTTAAATAAAATTACAGTCATCTTCAGTATCCCCAGGGGATTGGCTCCAAGACCCTTGTGGATAACAAAATCTAAAGATGCTTAAGCCCCTTATGTAAAACTCTAGTTTTTGTGTATAAACCATCCACATCATCCCATATACTTTAAATAATGTATAGATTAGTTACAATATATACTACAATATAAGGCTATGTACATAGTTGTTATACTGTGTTATGTAGTATACAGGATAAAAAATCTGTACAATTCAGTACTGATACAACCATCATGTGTTAGCAACAATGTAACATTTTAAAAATGTTTTCTTTCTTTTTTTTTTTTTTTGTCACAGTTAGTTGATTCCAAGGAAGCAGAGCCGTGAATATGGAGGGCTGACCATACTTACTAGTTTATGGAATAACTTCAGTGTTGTAACAAATCTCTTTGATAAGTCCACTTTATTAAAAAATAACCAACTAATTCTTCCTTAAAATTTTTCAAACAGATTATATATTAAAAGTCACAGATTATGTGGAATGATGTTTAGAGTAATATGTTTTAGCTTAAATTATAAATGTGATAATTTCTTCCCTGGCTGGTGTAGCTCAGTGGATTGAGCGCGGGCTGCGAACCAGGCATCGCAGGTTCGATTCCCAGTCAGGGCACAAGCCTGGGTTGCAGGCCATGTCCCCCAGCAACTGCACGTTGATCTTCTCTCTCTCTCTCTCTCTCTCTCCCACTCCCTTCCCTCTCTAAAAATAAATATATAAAATCTTTAAAAAATGTTTTATAAAAAAATTATAAATGTGATAATTTGATCATCTGATTGGCTTTGGAGTTCAAGTTGTTTGTCAAATAGATCATATTATTTTCTTTATCAAAATATCTCACACTTTACTATGATAAATTTCTTTCTTGAATATTTAGTAAAATAATTTACAAGTCGATATTCATTTTGTGAAAAGAAAGCAAGGCTAGAAGATGAAAGGTAGCAGTCATCTTTGTTTAGCTAATTGCTTCAACACAGCCTCTTATGTATTACACAACTCATAATTATGCTCAATTTCAAGTACTTTTGATTTTTACCTCTCTCTAGCACCTTGGGTCCACATGTTCTATCCCTGGGTAATACTGCAGTAACAAAATTTGTGTGTGCTCCAAATAACTATGTGAAGACACAATAAAATAATAGTTCACCTCATACCTACAACACACTTCTTGCTCCTGATCCAGGCCCTCCTACTGATTTTAAGTGCTGGGTTGCAATGAAACCTACTAGTTTCATAGTAACAGAAAATGGTTGTTCTGTGAAACAAACTATTGATCAGTGGGAAATGAGAGTGCTAGTAAAGAGTCTTTCACCCCTTCCTCCAATAGACTGTCTAGAAAAGCACACATTTATAGAGCCTAAGGGATGATGGTCTTGATATTTAAACAACTAGATGCACTTGATACTGAACAGAATCCAGCTTGCTAAAACTCCATAATGCTGTCTCTTTTCTGTTCTGTTTCCTTTTTTTCTCATGTCTGTTCTTTGAGACTGCAAGCTCTAACAGAGTAGGAGCAGAAATGTTCGTGTTGTGTGCTCCTGACATGGAAACTAAGGCAAAGATGATTGGAGCCAGAATGACCCTAGACCTAGACAGCAGCCCCTGCGGATAAGATTTAGAGCCAGACTTTTTTACTGGCATGGTAAGTAGGACCTTATTTCTGGTGACAAGTGAGGTTGCAATAATACCTGGCATATAGTTGCTTCAAGTTACTAAGGATTTAATTTATGGTTAACTGAGACAGTTTGCAGGTGCAAGGTTGAAGCTGACATGTTAAATGCTATGGACATGGTAACCGAGGGCACTGGAACAATGATAATCATAACATTGTGAATCAGAATGGCTGCTGTTGTAAATACTGGATGTTTTGGAAAAATAAAAGGGTGAGTTCCGTACAGCCAAAACACTAAGAGCTTACAAATGTGGCCCACAGTGAAATACTTGAAAGGCAAAGTGTGTCAAAAAATAGGATCAAAGATATCATTGTGAAACTGACAGTTACACGGAAGACTAAATGCATGTTTTCAAGATCCAGGATAGAAACAGTTGGGTTTGTGAGCCTAAAAATCTAGTACGACATGTTTCTCTGACACCAATGGGAAGGAAGAAGAAAAAAGTGAATGTAAGATAGATAGTGTCAATAAGAAAATATAGAGACTGGTCTTTCCCACACCAGCCAAAGGAGTAATTAGAAAGAGCATTGAAAGAAAAAGGAACACAGACATTAGTGTCACTGTAAAATACTTAAAGATGTAGGAGTGTGGTCCCTATTATTCTCTTCCTATTATGTATTTTGACAAGAGAAACAAGATGGGTTTTGAAAAAGGAAGGGCAACCTTAAACATAACCAGGCAACAGCCCCAGTACAATTGCTATGATGAACTGAGTATCTTTATCAGAGAAGAGAAATCTAAAAACTTCCAGTTCTTGATATATTGCCATTGATCTGGTAAATAATTTCTTCTCAACCCCATCAGTAAGGGGGATCAAACACAATATGCATTTACATGTTTATGACAACAATGTACAAATAATATTATTCATACATAATTTGTTCATAAACTACCTAGCAAAAGACAGAGATTATAGTGAATGCTAAAATACAGTGACTGTTTTCTTATTTTTCTTTTAAAATATAACATTTTCTAATTATTTTGTGATGTCATGAAAAGACCTGGCTTGTTATTTCTTTCATAGAAAACATTATATTAACAAGTTTAAATTTCTATAGAAATTCCATAGTTGTAACCACATTTAGAAACTTTAGTAAAATAGAATTTTAATTAACTTTAGTAACTTTTGTGTTTTCCTTCAAGAATTTCTTCAAATATTTCATTCTCATTCAGAAACGCATTTTTTGTTGTTGTTCAGAATTAATCAAAGACCTTTATGTATGTTTATAAATCTATCACTATAGTAAACACTATTTAAAAAAAAGTTTATTGCTGAAGGTGTACATGTGTTGGTAGGGTTAAAATGTTTTTTTATGTTACACTTAGAACACTAGAGACATATACCATTAATTAATTAATCAATAATCTATTTATTTATTTTTATACTTGTTTTTTGGCAACAATCAATATGCTAAAGATCCTCCAGGTTTGTTTACCAAGATTTCAAGCCTAAAATCAATGAACTATCTCTTGAGCTGTATTACTTGTTTAAAAGTCTGGGTTTAGTTGAAATGAGCATCCACCTACATCTGAGAGAGAAACAAGAAGCAAAATATTCCATCCTAAAGGAATGAGTGATTTGAAACTACTAATGAAACTCAAAGAAGAAAGTTCCAAAACAGAACTCTATTTGAACATGAAGACAAAAAGCATAACTACAGGAAAAATAAACAATTTTAACATAGATGATGAAGACACTGACATTGTCAAAGATTTTGCTTACCTTAATTCAGTCATCAGTTCAAAGGAAGGATGGGCAATGAAATCAAGAGAAGACTGAATCTAAAAAAAGAAGGAATAGAAAATTAGAAAAATCACCAAAAACATGTGTTCTATTAGAAACTACACTACAATCATCCACACCCCCATATTCCTAATTACGATGTATAAATTTGAAAGTTGGAGAGTGAAAAAAGCTAATATGAAAAATATTTGTTTTATTTGAAAGAGAGTGTTGGAGGAGAGCTCTATGGATATCCTGGACTGCCAGAAAGAGGAGCAAGTAGGTTCTAGAGCAAATTAATCCTGAAACATTACTGGCAGCAAAAAATGACAAAATCAAAGCTGTCTTACTTAGGATACATCATAAAAGGTGGGGTTCTTTGGAAAAGACAATAATGCTGGGGAAAATAGAAGACAGGAGGAAAAGAGGAAGACCAAATATGAGACAGATTGACTCTGTAACAGAAGCCTGATTCTACAGGAGCTGAGCAGGGTTGTTGAGAACAGAACATTATGGTTGTCAATCATTCATAGAGGTGCCAGGAGTCGGAGCCAACTGTGTGGCACATAACATATGCAAAGGTGTGAATAGAAAGGAAAGCATGGCAAACAAAAAAGACAGATGCAGTTTCAAAGATCTGTGTTAAATTTTTGACCCTGATATTTTCTAATGGATATTTGGGAAAATTGCTTCAACTAAATAAAGGTTGGTTTTGTAATCTATAAAAAGAAATAGGCTTACATTATCAATTAGTTACATGGAATTTTTAAAAGGTATGTGGAATGCATAGCAAATTGAAAACTCCTTTAGATACCAGCTTTATATTGGACATGGTAACTGGCAACTTATTTTTATGCATGTAGATAACATGATCTATGATTATTGTTTTGACCTATAACACCAGAAGTAAATAATGCCTGTGCAGGATATAGATTATCAATGATATACTTATGTAGTGAAAACTCTCAATATAATTAGTTTCCAATTGATATTCTCTCTTCCCTACTAATAAGAACTCTAATTTTTCTTGAGTGAAAATATTCTCATCAAAATATTCTCATCTAAAATTAATTTCAGGCCACAGAAAACCATTATGATGTTGTTTTGACCAATGAACTTCAAGAATTCTTGGAGTTATACTTCCAGGAAAGTTTTTATGAAAGAAGATACAACTTGTTCACTCTCCCTTTATGTACTCTTTATCCTTTTCCTTTTTTCTGTTTTCATCCTTTGTTCTCTTTTTTGAGATGAAAACAGGACACCTAGAAGTGTGACTGCCATCCTGTGAACATTAGAATGAAACTCACAAGTCAAAGGTGATTGTGTGGGACACAGAAGCTGGAACAGGTGCCTGGTGACATGGGTGAGCTTATGTGCCAATGTAGACTATCTACCCATGGTATTTGTGTTGTATGAGACAATTCAGCTGACTTTTTTCTAAACTGCTGTTTGTAATGTTTTCTGTTCCCTGTGATGGGACATACCTTAATTAATAATGTTCAGTAGTATAGCATGTGACTAGGTATGCATTCATACCTAGGTAAGTGATGCATTCATCATTTACCTTATCAGAATAAACATATGAGAGGGAGGCCCCACAAAACCCCAGAATTTATTTATTAAAATTGTGTATTTATTCTTATATGTTTAAATTTCAATCATTCTCCATTTGATACAATACACTTATCAAGATATTATGTTCCACTGCTCAAAACAGTTTTTGAACTTGTTGATTTTGATGCCTTTTTAGTGCGTCTGCCATTTTTTGTTTCACCTCTTCCACATTAGCAAAATGTTTCCCTTTGAGGACTTTTTTCATAAGGGAAACAAACAAAACGATCATCACTCAGTGTAAGATTGGGTCAATAGTGAGGGTGGGGCATGGGGGTCATGCAGTTTTTGGTCAAAAATTGCTGAACACTCAGTGTGGTGTGGGCAGGTGCGCTGCAAACCACCCATCGTAAAATGGGCAAATGTGTGGGAAGAGTCTTAAAAAAAATTCACTAATGTTGAATGCAGCCTCTCACAACCATGGTAGCTGGAACACCAATGCACATGGATTTCTAGAACACTCGCCTAGCCACAAAAGCCTGTACTACAAAGAGCTCACCTCTTGTACAGGGAATCATTCTTTAAAATAAAAAGAAAAAAGTATTCATGGACATGGACAACATTGTGGTGATTGCTGGGAGAGGTGGTGTAAGGGGACTAAATATTGTTCTGGCCAAGATGGAGGGGTAGGCAAAAATGATTCGCTTCCTTGCACAATCAAAAAAAGGATAACAAGCAAATTAAAAACAAACAATAAACAGAACTGCTGGAAAATAATTTGCATGGAAGTCCAATAACCAAGGAATTAAAGAAACATTGATCCAGACTGGTAGGAGGGTTGAAGATGGGCAGCGACGGTGAAGAGGATATGAAGCAAGGCAAGGCAGTGTACCGTGAAGGCTGTCTCACATTCATGAGCAGATAAGCCAGTAGGAACAATGGGGGAGCAAGACAGACCTCCAAACCCGGAGTTTCAGCATGGGAGACTAAAGCCTCAAAAACCATGGCTTTAAAAAAAAATGTGTAGGGGTTTCTGAGGTAAGGGAAACTCCCAGCCTCACAGGAGAGTTCAGTGGAAAGGTTCATAGGGTCCTAAACACACTCACCTGTGAGTCAGCACCTTAAAGGGCACAATCCACTTGTGAGAAACAAGGGAAGTGATGGAAAGTGGGACGAAAGCTGAGCAAGTGCCATTGTTCCCTCTCTAACCCCTTTTCCACAGACGGTGCCGCAATGCAACTAAGAACGTTGCCCCACCCTGGTGAATACATAAGGCTCCACTCCTTGCCATGTAATAGGTGTACCAAGACAAAGAAATATGGCCCAAATGAAAGAACAGATCAAAACTTCAGAAAAAGAATGAAAATGGGAAGAAATAAACTATTTCTGACTAGTCCAAAACACTTGTAATAAGGATGCTCACAGAATGGACTGAACTTGGTTGCAAAATGAAGGAAGAAGTGAAGGCTACAGAAAGTGAAATAAACAAAAATATACAGGGAACCAAGAGTGACAGGAAGGAAACTGGGACTCAAATCAATGATTTGGAACAAAAGGAAGAAATAAACATCCTAATGGAACAGAATAAAGACATGAGAGTTCAAAAAATGAGCAGAGGCTTAGGAACCTCTGGGACAACTTCAAAAACTCCAATATCTGAATCATTGGGATGCCAGAAGAAGAGGAAGAGCAAGAAACTGTAACTTATTTGAACAAATAATAAAGGAAAACTTCCCCAATCTGGCAAAGAAAATAGACTTCCAGGAAGTCTATTCTCCAGGAAGCCCAGAGAGTCCCAAAGAAGTTGGACCCAAGGAAGAACATACCAAGACACATCATAATTAAGTTGCCCAAGACTAAAAATAAAGAGAAAATCTTAAAAGCATCAAGAGGAGAGAGTTACCTGCAAAGGAGTTCCCATAAGATTATCAGCTGATTTCTCAAAAGAAGACTTACAGGCAAGAAGGGGCTAGAAAGAAGTATTCCAAGTCATGAAAGACAAAGAGCTACATCTAAGATTGCTCTATCCAGCAAAGCTTTCATTTATAATGGAAGGACAGATAAAGTGCTTCCTTAATAAGGTCAATTTAAAGGAGTCCATCATTACCACACCCTTATTATATGAAATGTTAAAGGGACTTATCTAAGAAACAGAAGGTTAAAAACTATGAACAGTTAAATAACAACACACTCACAACTATCAACAACTGAGCCTAAAACAAAAACAAAAACAAAAACAAAACAAAACAAAACAAAAAAATACCTAAGCAAACAACTAGAACAGGAAGAGAATCATAGAAATAGAGATCACATGGAGGGTTATCAGTGGGGAGAGGGATGGGGAAAATGTACAGGGAATAAGAAGCATAAATAGTAGGCACAAAATAGATCAGGGAAGGTCAACAATCATATAGGAAATGGAGAAGCCAAAGAACTTATATGTACAACCCATGGATGGGAACTAAGCGGGGGGTGATGATGGAGAGTGAGGGGGTTCAGGGAGGAGGGAGCTAAAGGGGAGGAAAAAATGGGACAACTGTAATAGCATAATAATTAAAAGGTACTTAAAAGGGGGCTAAATGGTAATAGAAAAAATATAACAAATATTATGTTAAAAATAAAAGAAAATATCAAAATTTTCCTTTAGGAACAAATGAATTAAATTTTATTTAATGGATATATATATATATATATATATATATATATATATATAAAGTAATACAGACAATTTATAAACTACATACATGCATAAAGGTACAGAGATAGAAGTAGTTAGAAAAGAGGTCTACTTTGAATTTAAAAGACAATATATCTCACCGGTGTGAAGTGGTGTCTCACTGTGGTTTTAATTTGCATCTCTCTGATGGCTAGTGATGCTGAGCATCCTTTCATATGTCTCTGAGCCCTCTATCTGTCCTCCTTGGAGAAGTGTCTCTTCAAGTCCCCTGCCCATTTTTTATTTTAATTTTTTTGTCTGCCTGGAGTGGAGTCATATGAGTTCTTTATATATTTTAGAGATCAAACCTTTGTCCAATGTATTATTTGCAAATATTTTCCCATACAGTTGGTTCTCTTTTCATTTTAATGCTGTTTTATTTACCCATGCAGAAGCTTTTTATTTTGATGAGGTTCCATTTGTTTATTCTTTCCTTTATATCCCTTGCTCTAGGTGATATATTGGTGAAAATATTGCTCTGTGGAATATCTCAGATTTTCCTGCCTATGTTCTCCTCCAGGACTTTTATGGTGTCACAGCTTATATTCAAGTCTTTTATTCACCTTGAATTTATTTTTGTGTATGATATAAGTTGGTGATTGAGTTTCATTTTCTTGCATATAGCTTTTCAGATGTCTCAACATCATTTGTTGAAAAAGATATTTTTAACCCATTTTATGCTCCTGCCCCTTTTGTTGAATATTAATTGAACATAAAGACTTGAGTTTATTTCTGAGCTCTCTATTCTGTTCCATTGATCTGTGTCTGTTCATATGTCAGTAGCAGACTATTTTGATTACAGTGGCCTTGTAATATAGTTTGGTGTCAAGTATTGTGATCCCTCCTACTTTGTTCTTTTTTCTCAAAATTGCCACAGCTATTCGGGATCATGTACGGGAGGTGAACGAGAAATACTGTATAATCTTACCGATAAGTGGAACCTCATCAACAAAACAAACCAGCAAGTAAAATATAACCAGAGACAATGAAATAAAGAACAAACTGACAGTAACCAGAGAGGACAGGGGAGAGGGATAATAGGGAAGAATAGGGAATGGCCATCAAAGAACATGTATAAAGGACATGTGGACAAAGCCAAGGAGGGTGGGTTCAAGGGTGAAAGGTGGGGATGGGTGGGGCAGGGGGTGTGGCGAGGTGATAATGGAGACAACTGTATTTGAACAATAAAAAAATTAATAAAAATTAATAAATAAATTTAATGAAAAACAAATAAAATTCAGTATATTGATCTTGTTTTTGTGCCTTAATCCACAATTTTCTCTTTATCATTTCTACTGTCTTTTCTTTATAATTATCATTTTTATGTTATATTATTTTTCATTACATATGGTTTGAAGGAGAGGAACATATCCATTGTTGAACATAAGTATACAATGGATTTTCATTATATATATGCATATTTATTTATTTATTCTATATATATTTACATTAATATATTCTAATGTATACATAATATCTGTTTTATGCTCCTATTACAGTATATATTCTCTCCTGCTCATTGGTACTAGTACAGTGTGGGGACCTGAGAGTCTTTCAGATCAAAATTTTCTTGTCCAGGAGGGTGAAAAACACAGATTTCTAATCACTCACAGTAAAATGACTCAAACCTAGGACATTTCCAGTGTTTCAAATGTATAGTTTTAATAATTGCACCAGGGTTGGCAAAGAAATCTAACTTAAGGCTTTTAGAAACTGTCCTTAGGAGCTTCATAATAGAAATGGGTGTTTCTCCTTTGTAATATTGCTAGAAATTGATCCTAGAGCTGATTGAAAGCATGCGTTTAATTCTATGAAAAAGTCCAAATTTTAAATGTGAGGTTGACAAACTGGGTCACAAACAAAAACAAAAAAGGAGGCTCAGTAGTGTCCATGTCTCTCTTTTTAATGGTAGCGGACTGTAGGGTATTTTGAAATAGTGAATTTCAAAGTTATTTCAGTTGGGTTTTTGTTGCTTAAAACAAAACCAACTCCTGTTTCTTTAGTGGAAATTGTTTCTTTATTAGTGGTCATTGGTCTCTTTCTTTGCTTTGGGAGGCTGAAATTGCTCTCACTTTTATGTGGGAAACACAGCCTCTACATAAACATAAAAAGAAAAATTCCTTTCTACATGAAAGTAAGGGGTGTTATCTAACTTTGATGGAATAGTTTCCATTTAGGAAATGGGCCAGTTAGATAGTTCTTCCCCAGGATAACCTCACAATGTGTCCCTAAATGGTTGTTTATGTTTTGATATACCTTTAAGATCCAAGAGGGTTCTCTGAGTCAGGCTGGAATTGCTAAACTAATCTCATTCATAATATTATTTAAAATATCGTCATGCCCATTTTTATCACACTAATAAATTAAAAATCAGTAGGAGGGATGTTATGTACTTTGTAAAAATAGTTCTAATCCACCCACCAAAGCTTGCATCATTTAAAGAATGATTAAACTAAATGATAAGTAACATAAATTATAGTCCCATTGTCACATAGTTAGTAAGGAAGCAGCAGAACACAAAAGTGAACCCAGTTCAGTCCAATTTCGAAAATGAACATTTTCAAGTCCCCTAAGAAAAGAGGTGGAGTTGGGCCTGATTAGTACTTGGATGGAAGAAAAGATGTGGAGAAAGAACCCAATTTTCCATATCCTTGTTATAAGAATTCACTTGGCAAGTTGACTATGTTTCGTAGACCAGTCATTCATTTTCCTTGCAGTGAATCTTTTAATAGTTCCACCATATGGAATTCATTCACTTGGTCTATTTTTAGTTCATAACCTTTTTCTTTAATTTTTCTCCATCAATATTCCCATTAAATTACTCAGAGAATCAACTTCCTCTAAAGACATGAAATCCCACTGGTTTTATGAAACTACAAAGCTATGTTTAGTTTCAGGTTTGCAGTTAACCACATTTGTTTTATCCTCAATGTTTTTTGATACTTTGGGATAATTCATCAAACTTGCTTTTCAGTGTAGGATTCTTTTAGAAAATAATTATCCTGATAATTACAGTTTTAAGCAGTGCTGTTATTATCATAACTTACTAGCAGAGCCTGGTAAGTGATGATCATCTAATAATTCTCACTAGGGAAACTGTAGGAAAGACCTTCTTTCCGTGGTATTGTGGCAGATATTGACAGGAAAATGCTCACGAGCCAGTGAAGTGTGAAGTGCAGTGTAGGACCCCTTTGAACTTGAAAAGAGGAGGACAAGCTTTACAGGAGAGGAGACAATAAAAATTGGGTATTGGCAATATGACATTTAAAGCTAAAATATGAATTCATCTTTATTGTGGCAAAAATGAAAAAAAAATTAACTGCTTTCAGAGAGTAAAGTTAGCCTCAGTCTACTTTAACACTTTATTGGGGCAAATCATATAGATCAAATTTGTCTGATACAGTTTGCTAACTTTCAGGACATGGTATAAAAAGTAATGTGATACTTGCAGATCTCAATTTACTCATTTGTAAGTGATGGCATTATTGCTATGATTTTAAAATTTATTACTATTGTTGACTATGATGGATCCTACACGACCCCATAATCTCCATCCATAATCAGTTCATTCAAATATGTTTTAGTTAGTTGAACAGTCAAATGTGCATTAATTATTTAATCCTACAAATGATGCGTCTTTCAAACAGATTAAATTTTGTTTTGATGTTTCAGTATCTGTCTTATTACATTGCACTTTTTAAAATGCTTCTAGGGAAAGCAGTCACTTTAAGATGGATTTGCTTCTTTAACATGTTTTGTTGTCGTTATTTTTAAAAGAATACACAGGGATGTTCTTGTTTTCCATCTGTAGCTGGTAATACAGATAAATCAGGTTCTAATTTAAATAACATCACTGAAATGTTAGTGCTTTACCTTACCATTTAACTTAATTTTATTAACTAGAGTTGATTTCCCATATATTATTTCCTTCACAGATATAGACGTGTAAATCAGAGGCCATGAAGCTATGGGGAGTGAAGGAACTGAGACAGTGACCCTTTGGAAGGACATATAGAAGTGGCAGGGTCAAATAAGCTTTGTTCTGTCTGTTCATTAAAACTGATCATTATTCATTGGGTGATACATAATACCATAATTCGTTCTAGGCAGCCATTATTTCAGATTTGTGAAGGCCATTTACAATGTATCATCTACTTACATTATATCTTCTAATGTGAAAGGAGACATTAAAGAAAAAGAGTGATCAAAAGTATTCCTAATGTGTCCAAGATATTTTTTATTGCAACATTAAACCACCTTTTACAGAGAGTGCATTTTCACTATTAACTCTGAGATATTTAATTTTCTTTTAATCAATGAAATATTATAGTATGTAATTTCTCACATAAGTACTTATCATTGCACTGAGAACCAGTAGAATGTATGATGAGATCTGTCCAGAAAGTATCCAACCACATAATATGCAAGATAGAGACATTTATTGAAGAAGATACAAGATACAAAAAAAAACATTGTACATAGGATGATGACACCTTGGTCCCCTTCAAAGTAAGGACCCTGGGACCTGACACAGTTTGTCCAGCATCTCTAACACTGTTCAAAACTCTCTGCAAAATCCTTTGTTGGAACACCATCAGCTGCCCCATCATGGTTTCCTAAATCTCATGAACAATCTAAAACCTCTTCCCTTTCAGAGGTGATTTTAGTTTTGGGAAAATCCAGAAATCTTAGGGCACTAAATCTGGGCTATAAGGGGGCTGAGTCACCTGGGTGATTTAATGCTTCACAAAAAAAACGCTGAGCAGATGCGATGCATGAGCAGGTGTGTTGTCCTGATTGAGCTGTCAATTCCCACTTGCCCATAGCTGCAGCCGTTTCTGTCATATTGCATTTCTCAACTGACGAAGAACATTGAAGTAGTACTCTACTAATTGTTGGGCCTAGAGGGGTGTATTCATGATGGACAACACCTCCCCAATCAAACAACACAGTTAACGTGGTCTGGATCTTGCTGCGACTTTGTTGCACTTTCTTTAGGCATGAAGACCCAGACAACTTCTGCTGGGAAGACAGGGCCTTTGTTTTGCTTTTTCCTGCTTCTAGAAGTCACCCATGTGCTTGGGCTCCTATCCCCCCACTTCATTTACAAAGCCAGCATATAGCTCCTTTCTGATCATTCTCCATAGTCCCATTTCCTTCTGACAAGAGCTGGGAAAGTTTTTCCACTTTTGGGGACCTGTTTTACTAGATTAAGCTTGCCTTTATAGGGAGATAATCTCCCTATTACAAGCTCCTTAACTAACCACACCTGAAAAGTCTTTCTGATATGAAATAATGTATTCTCAGGTTCTAGGGATTAGAATATGGACATCTTGCAGGGGAGGGAGGGCATTATTTTACCTATCACAACCTAATTTTTTAATATTGGTATACAAACAACTTTTAAAATTTAAAATTTTATTAATCCTTATCCAATTTCATGTTTATGTGTGGGAATCATAAACATATTGGTTTAGTCTAGGAAAGCAAGCATAATATGACATGGGGAAAATCTATATTTGTAATGAACTACATCAATAGAATTTCAAAAACTTTTCCCCCCAAATTATCATTATTTTATATTTTATTTTATTTTTTATTATTTTATTTTATTATTTGTTGTTCAAGTACAGTTGTCTGCATTTTCCCACTCCCCTCCATCCCAGCTATCCCAACCTCTCTCCCCTGATTCCACCTCCCTTGGTTTTGTCCGTATGTCCTTTATAGTTGTTCCTGAAATCCCCTTCCTCCCTTTCCCCCCACCATCATCATTATTTTTTAAATAAAGAAAATCACTCTTGGCTAACCAGGATAGAAAGGAAATTTATTTCACATAGCATGTTTACTAAAAATCTTGTTATAAATATATTAGACACTTCTGGTGCTCTGCCTTCCATCCTGTGATTATAACACTAATTCCACCGGAGATGGGGCATACAGTTTTGGGTTGGTTTCATCTCACTGAGTTCTGATCATTGTCTTGCCTCAAGCACATGCCTGATTTCTTGATGTTCTGCTGAGACTCCCTCTAAAATTACAGATGCCGGTATGAATGTGCAGAGCCCTTGCATTGTTCTTCCCAGTAGCACCAAAAGACAGTAAGCCCAACCCATGAAGGCTTTTTCCTCAAAGTTGTAAATATTGGTGGGACTGGAAGAGTGAATCAGCAGGATTCACAGTGGGAGTGGGTGGTTTGGAAAGGAGAGGAGAATCAGTTAAGAGGCTAGGGTAAGGAATGATTGTTAAGTTCTGGGACATAATTTTGAACATTGTTATAGAACTAAGGTAATAGACCAATAGACAGATATATTTTATTAAATCTTAGTTAACAAATAAGTCTAAATGAATTTTAGTCACTTAGTGAATTGTGAAAATATTTGAATTTTGATCTAAATCAATGATATGAAATGAAAAAAAATGGTTTTTATTTCCTAACATAGATTTATTCTGTATGTGTACACTAGAGAATTACTACTCATAAAGGCGAAAGAAAGGGAAATAGAAAAATGAAAAATAAACAAACTTTCAGGAAAAGGTTTCTGATCTTTATAAAGGATACTGGTACTTGAAATCCATGTATTCCACCACAGCATACTCACCATGTTAGACAGCCTGTGTTTCCTGCAATATTTCTTTCCTAATTCTCTCTTCCTGTGAGGGAATTCAAGGCAGAGTTCTTTAATTGTGAACAGTGGATGCTGATGGGCTTTGATGACCCATTCTCCAATGAATAACCTGGTTAGAATAATCTGGTTAGACTGCCATATTGCTTCAGGTGAACACAATGCTTTTAAAATATGTAGGTGTATTATTTTCTTTGCTAACTGGTAGTTACCAGTAGACTGGTAGAACAATTTGCTAAAGATTATGGATACCTGGTTGTAAATAAAATACCAGAGAATGAATGAAGTCAGAGTGGCTGTTATAAAACAGACCCACACACAGGGCCAAGGGGGGTGGAGGACAGTATACTATTACTGAAAGGACCCTCTACTGGCCTCAATTGTCTGTCACCTTATAGGAAAGACATTTCTCAATGCCAAAGATTTGTGAGAAGGAAAAAAAATGTTTATTTAATGCTATACAGACTTAAAATGGTGACCTAACGTCTCATTAAAATATCAAAGTCTTTTAGGATACCCACAGACGCCCATAGTGCTTCCTTCTCCCCCTGCCCTTATTTGGGGTACTGTAACTCTGGAAAAGAAGCAGAAGTCTGTGATTCTGGCTCCTGGTACCATCAGCTGTGTCGCTGTCCAGGTAGGATCTCCAATTAATCCAAAGTCATGTGGCAACTTCTCATGGCCTACTGGCAAGAGTTCTTTTACCCTTCTTCCAAGCAAAGTCTCTCCTGCTTCCCAGGCCACGCGGCCAAAGGGAGTAATCCAAAGCCATGTGTTCTTCTTCTACCACAGTTTTGGGGGTCCCTACCTGGCAAAGCCTTGTGGCTCCCTCTCTCACATGGCTGTGGGGTTCCCTGCTCTGCCAGAAGCGTGTGGCCCTCCCTCCACCTAAGCTGCGTGAAGGGGGTCCCCACTCTGGCAAAACTTTGTGGCTCTCTCCCTAATGACTGCCGTGTCTGGGTCTAAATCCCTGAGCCAATTTTCCTCTGTACCCCCATTTCTGACTCCTCCTACAATCAGTTACACCTGCCATCATTCTTATATTATTCCAAGTTCACTGGGCTGCCATCGTGAGTCTGGGCAGGGGTGGCCCCATGTCATGGATCCAATCTTCTCCAAGCTCCCATGCATGTGCTGTATCTTGGGGGATCTGCCCTCAGTTACATCTTGGGGGGAAGTTCCTTCCATTCCCCTGGCTTAGAGCATGGCCACAGCTATTTAACATGTCTAAGTGACCAGCCAAAGGCTACACATATGGTAAATGACCATGCTATGGATTAGCTGCAAAGCTGTGGTTGTACAAAACAGCCCTGCATGTTCCTTCTCCATGTATCCCTTCCCCCAATTCACACCTGAGGGGGCAGAGGTGAGGACATCTTATATGTCTTTCTAATATTTCCTAGACACCTTGAGTTCTGGATTCCATTCCAAATCCCTATTTGTGCCCCACCCCCACCCCCTTGGCTGCACTCTGTATCATGTCTATTTAGGAATCATGTAGCAATGAAGATCATCTCAAAGGTGGAACAAAGAACAATGAAGGCAAGAGAAATCTTGGGAGATAATGTTATATTGGAGTAAGATTTGTTAAAGGGAATGAGAAAAAATTAAAAGATTGACACCACAGCACCATGATTTGTACTTTTGTATATATCAGACATAGTGACCTTGGCTTTTCATCTGATTGACAATTTTAGACTCAATATGATGAATGCTCTCATTTATTCTACAAATGTTCATTGAGCATGAAAGTGTTATAGGGCACAGGAAATACAATGATGAAGTAGGCAGGTAAGATCTAAGTTCTTATAGTTCCAATTTAGCAATGTGCTTCATTCGCAAATAATACAAAAAGGCAATGTAGCATAGTCTTAAGATAGACCCAACTTTGAATACCAAATTTGTCAACTACTAGTTTTGTGACCTTGAGTAAGTTACTCAAATTCTTGGAGTTTTATCTACTTATTTGTAAAATAAGAATAAAAATATTTATCTCGTAGAGTTGTTATGATTATTAAAATTGAGATGAATATACAGCAGTTTGTATAGTACCTGGAGCTTAACATTTATTATCTTATATATTGTTTTTGTATTATAATTGAAATTTTTATTATTATGATTTAGTGCATATTGGGATGGCTGAAACTTATTGAACAAGACAGAAACATTTAGGCATGATTCACAGGTGACAAGTGCTTACATTTGTTGGAGTTGTGTAAAGGGAAGTAGGTAAAAGGAAAAAGGATAAGTTTTTATAAGCCGAAAAGGAAAACAAAAGAAATCACTACTGGGCGTTTGATTGCAAAGAGAGCAAGGTTTTAGGATTTAAGGGGCCTTTTTTTTAATTGAAGATTTTATTTATTTTTAGAGAGGAGAAGGGAGGGAGAAAGAGAGGAAGAGAAACATCAATGTCTGCTTGCCTCTCACATGCCCCCCACTGTAGACCTGGCCCACAACCCAGGCATGTGCCCTGACTGGGAATGGAACCAGCAACCCTTTGGTTCACAGCCCATGCTCAATCCACTGAACTCCACCAGTCAGGGCTGTATGTTTACTTATAATTTAAGTAAAATATATTAAGATTAATTTTTCTTTAAAATAAAAATAAAAATCATATTTAAAAAATTAAATAAAAGGCATGAATTATTTTGATTTGCCTCACCACTACTAAATATCTCAGAATAATCTGTGATGTATTCTTTGTGAACACCTGAGATAAGATGATAGAAGCAGCATTAATTCAAATATTAAGTATTATCATGATTAAATCAAGTCTTTCAAATTTAATTAACCCATTCAGTGAAACAATATTACAGTATTTTAGATATTCCTGGGGGTTTCAGAATGGAGAGTATATTGTTACATAAATAATTTCTCATCTTCCCTTAGAAGATTTTCTTCAAGCATCTTCAATGTCAGGCATCAGGGGAGCGTGCTCCAGGGCTTCTGAAGTGTAGAACTTTCCTGGAGAGTGTAGAGAAGCTCATACTTGGGGAGGGGTACAAATGAAGAAAGCAGGGTGGATAAAGTAATCACTCATCTTCCAAGGAAACACAGAGATTATCCAGTTTTTGACTGCATCCGGTATTTTATAAAAGAGATTAAGAAAACTCAGTTTGATGTCATGAACCTGATTTATTTGATAAATAATAACTGTAGTCTTGTATGAAGTAGTACCAAAAGGAGGAATAGATTGGAAACTAAATAAGACTAAAAGTATTTTTTAGTGAGAACTATGTATCCAACTCAGCTAAAATGGAATATAATAGTCTGTGACTGACTACTTATGCTCAATCATTAAAAAGTTGGTAACAATTTGGACTAGGGTGGGTTTGGTGGAAATCAAAAAGAAGTGGAATTAATTAGAGCTGTATTTTAAAAGGAAAATAACTCTCCATCAAAAGGTTAATAAATAGTAGATGTAAAAATAACATTTTTATAATGTTCATTTTACCAGAATTTTAATATACACACTACTTTTAGCTGTATAAAACTATTATATGAGACTTCTATTACTACTTCTATTTCTACTATTGTCTTTTTACATATGATTATGTAAATAGTTAAATAGTTATGTGACATATTCAGGAAAGATTTCTTGATAACATAATTTTTAATATCAGGTAGTATCTTTAACATCATATTTACATTTTCATGAATTTATTTCTTTATTCAAAAACATATTTTTACATACCACACTCCATACTACATGCTATACATACCAAGCCAGACAGTCCACAAAAGGTGATCACTATCTAGGAATGGGAGACAGATGTCTAACCAAATCAACATAATTAAGTATAAGTACTTTGGTATAAGCAAATATACTGTACAGTAGGAATAACATTTTAAGATGGAAAAAGTTAAATAATCTGATCGAGGAGAAACTAATTTGATGTTGGCTTTTGAAAGACATGATTTAAAGTTAGTGTAAAATTTAAAAGGATCTCTGATGTACAGAATTAAACATTTGGAGTGAGAAAAGAACTTTCATTTTGAATATAGAATAAATCTTCAGGTCACTTGTCTTTGTCACCTGAAATGAGGTCTTTTCTTTTAAATTCATTTAATCTCCCTTATGGAAAGGAGACTACACGCAGTAACTTTAAAAGTGCATTTTGGTAATCACTGGTGAGTCTATTCAGGTGCCGTTTGGTCACCAATTTGGGTATTAGCTACATCATTAACAAGAGAGAGAAATAATAGGTAGTTCAGGAAATATGTGCATAGAAATCCAACAATACAAATGCAAGAGTACTTTGGTATGTGTGTGGGGGTGCGTGTGTGTGCATGTATATGTGTGTATGCACATGTGGTGTATGCTGTGTACCCTTGTGCTGGGACATTAGCGGGGTGAGATATAGGTTACTAGAGAAGTCTGTAGCTGAATGAACAAAAAACACAGCGATTGACATCAGAAATATATATCTAGATCCAAGTTTGCACTACCAGGAAGACTTTCTTGCCTTATCTTTCTGGACCTAAATGTCCTTTATAATCTCTGTGATTTAAGTACCCAAAGCCCTATAAATCACAAGTCAAATAACATAAGGTTACATGAGACTTTTCATTTTTTTCATGTTAGTCTGTTTTCTATATTAGTTAAAATTATCTGTTTTTAATAGAAGCTTTTTGTGGATTACTCATTTAAAGAAAAACATTTAGGAAATGCTTAAGAAACAAAACCCCAGCACCATGTAGTTAGTTTTAGCATAATCAATCTATAAATTATAAACTTTAATTTGAATATTGCTTTTAACTGTCTATTCTGGTATGCACCTTGGGCAAATAATTTAGCCTTTCCATTTCTTGGTTTTATCTTCAATACTGTAGCTACATTTGTTGATCTCTTACTATGCGTTAAACATTCCTCTAGAAAATTCACCTTTGTTAACTTATCTACGTCTTTAAATGATCCTGATAAATAGATATCATTTCCATTTTGTGAAAGAGAAACTGAGGACATGGCAGTTCAGGAACTTAGTCATGGTTATATAACCATCATCTGGTGAAGCACTAGACCACAGGTGGCAAACACAAGGCCCGTGGGTAGAATCTGGCCCTCCGCCTTGTTTTATCCAGAGGCAGTGCCAAGCTCCTGCTTAATTGTTAGGGAGTAGTTACATTTATACAGTCCTAAAACTACATTTGGTCCTTTGAAGGCAATCTCAAGGCTGATGTGGACCCCAATGAAAGTGAGTTTGACACCCCTGTACTAGGATAATAAAACAATTTAGGAAGAAATGTTTAAAAAGTTATAAATCACTCATAGCTTTGAACAAAATGTAAAAGTTACTAACAGCAAACTAAACTGTAAGTAGATGACCTAACAGCAAAAATCTTTATGAACACACTTCTAATTATTTCTTTTATGAAATGTAAACTTGTGAGTCACCTCTCCTATTCATCATGTACTTCAGATTTGAGAGTTTTACTAGTATATATGTGTCACAGAAGAACTTCCCATAAAAATAATGGTAGCTAAAAATTACATGCATGCATGGCTGTTTTGTTTATTATAGAAAATATCTTCAAGACAGTTTTAAAATTTGGTTTGTTGAGTTATGATTAAACATGATTGTTCATATGTAAGCAAAACAGAGGAGTAACTCCTGGACAGATAATTAGACTTAAGATATTCTATCTTGAGAGAGGCATCCTAAGTTATAATTAGAGTGATTTAATTAAGCATCAATAATACATAGGAGATTCAAAGCGTGACACAGGTGTGCAGGTGTTTTTCCTTGGAAATGCAAGCCCACCCCAATTCTATCCTCTGTGCAGCTGCTTCACTGACTAAAATCTTGGTTTTCTACTGTTTTCCTTGTGTACTCCAATTTACACCTGTGACCAATCTTTTTAATTATGAGAAACACTGCGGTCGACACAACATGGTTCCATGAGATATGTACCCTTGAAAAATTTCTGGCAAATGACTTTACTGTAGATGCCAGGTTACACGGATAATTAATGTTGTCTGTTGTTTGCTTTCAATTTTGGACATTTATATCAGGCAAGAGAATTATTTTGAGAAATAGTAAGTGAGCTTTGACATAAATAAAAATTTTGAAGTTATTTAAGTGCTTTCTTCATTATATTCTAATTGTCATAAAATAAAATGCTTTCATACAGCAAATTTGTTTATCGTTATTTGCTGAAATAAGAAATAGTTGAACACGAGTCTATTTATGGGAGCACAGGTGAACACCTGAAGTTTCAGAACTGCCAAAGATGCAATCTACTGCAGCTAGCTCAGTGCTGTCTTCTCTAGTTACAGGGGGACTCTTGGATAGATGCTAGATTAATGGCAGTACAAACGGGTCCGCGTTTTCTGAATTGGAACTGTCGTATCTTCAGGACACTACTTCATTCTCTGTAGTTTATTAGAATTCCTCTCTATATGGTACTACGGGTGGGTTTAATTCAAAAATTGATGTAGAGAATAGCTTTAAGTAAATAACAAATGAACTTGAGACATAATTTTCATAGCTTTCAAGGTCAGCTATGACATTTATGATATTTTCATCATGCATTAGACAGCAGATATTGTTATCATCATAAGTAAAGACTAAACTCCAAAGTAGCATGTATTATATATTACTTTAAGAAGTATAATTTGTATAAATATTATAAAGACACAATACAAAAAGCATAATTAAACTGTAAGTAGATGACTTATCATAATTTATGGTCCAACAAGGGATATTTTGATCATAAAATGTGCCCCATTATTTATCCTGAGACGACAGACATAAACTGAGCTGTCTTGAGCGAATTGGGATTATATGGTCCTCTGAGTATATTTAAGATATAATTTAAAAAACCATGAATGCTATGAAATAGTTATGCTGATGACAAGGAAAACTTTACTTTTATATTTAAATGGGCAAATAAATGTACACTTAATATTTTTTATGATCTTCTTATCCAATATCACAGCAAAAATTAATAAAAAATTAAATAATATATAAATAGTTCCTTTATAGTTATTATTAATACTCATGAAAAGTTTACATTCTCTTTCTTATATTTCCTTAACTACTCTCTCTTTGGCATCTGCATACAACGACTGTTTACATATTTCCATGGCAGTAGGGGAGAGCCGTTGGCTCCGGTGGCATTCTGTGCATCAGGCAATGCACACTACTGTGTCTTCTCTAATCTTCCCCTTACTTTCTCATGTTGGCATCTACTGAAATTCTTCTGTTATGGTCTCATTCTTCACCAGAAGAATGGAGAATTTTCTTGCATTTCTGATAAAATGAGCCTTAAACTAGCCTTCTTAGTATTTCTTTGTGGCCATATACCCAGGAAACATTGCTGTGCCCTCTTGCTCTAGGGTGATTTATTTCAGAACTATCACCAAGAAAAAAACTTCCTGACAAAGGTGTTCTACCTTTCAAGGTATACTTGGTTTCTTCTTCAATCTATCTAAGGTTTCTACCTAGGAATTTATTGTCTCACCCAGTTTGGAATGAAAAATTGAAATAATGAAAGTTTCCAGAAACAAACAGAGTAAATTTTTAAATATCTGTTGAAAGTATCAGTGACTCACCTGAATTTTCATGTCTGAGTTACACATTGAAATTATGTTTTACATATGAGCAATACCTCAACAGACATGTATGTGTGCAAGTAGCAAAATAGTTATATTATAATAGTTTTTCTGAAGAACTATAAATATTTCAATTTACATGACTATATTTTGTAAAATCAAAGTCTGAATTTCTATCCAAATACAAGTAATATTTATATAGAAGAATAAGAAGAATAATTTACAGATAAATACAAATAGTACAATAAAATAACAACACCGTGAAGAAAAATTTGACATAGTGATTATAGGAGGTAATTATTATATTACCAAATTAATATTGTCTTTTTAAAGAAATTAACTGATAATTTATCTATGAAAAATTTAAACAATATAGAAGTTATGTAATTTAACAGAAGAACTTGTAACAGTAGGGTCTTTTATTAAGAACCTATGAGGTACTGTGCACTTTATAGATACACTAGTCATAGTATTTCTAACCCTCACTACAACCCTAGGAAGTAGTCAGCCTTAATTTATACCTGAAGGGGATGGAAAATACAAGAAGTCATTCAATTTGACTAAATTAACATAGCAGTTATTAAGTGGTGCATCATAGTTTTAAATTTAAATTTATCTAATTTCAAAGCTCAGATTCTTTTCGTTTTTCCATTACCTCTTCACTTCAATGTATAGAGACATTTAATAAATCTTAATTGTGTTTTTACATTCACATTACATATACTGT
This sequence comes from Tonatia bakeri, assembly GCA_004024845.1. NCBI lineage: Eukaryota > Metazoa > Chordata > Mammalia > Chiroptera > Phyllostomidae > Tonatia > Tonatia bakeri. The sequence goes on along the minus strand of PVIA01003239.1, from coordinate 82,803 downwards.
AAAGCATACTCACACCAATAAAGCACTATCAGTAGAGTAACTAGTGAAAAGCAGAAATCAGGTACCAACTGGTTCATTTCAACAAAACCATTGTGCTATTTATAACTGAGGCACAACAAACAAATGTGGCAAACATGAGTGACGATACTCATAATTTTCACATTGAAAACTGTAAAACAATTAGCAAATATTTTTGGTCATGTCATACAAAATAAATTTTCCTTATATTTTGTTCCTATTTTTGACAGCACTTTTGGTACTGATGATAAGGGGGCCTTTACTGGTAATCCATGAACAGATTATAGTAATTTAAAAGTGCACTTTAAGACACCATTTGGTAAGTTTCATACCTTTTTTCTCTGACATGTTTTAGGAATCAAATATTTGTATATAAAGGATAATAAATAAAAGAAAATATAAAATATGATGGTTATTTTTACCTTTTTCTCAGCCCCAAAAATGTTGAATTCTAAAATAACCAAATCAATGTGCATACCTGAATGCTACTATTAAGTCATTACCTTTTTTAAGTTTTAACTTTTTATTTTTTTATTGTTGTTCAAGTCCAGCTGTCTCCATTTTCTGCCACCACTTTCCCTTACCCAACCCATGTCCACCTCCCATTCTCAATCCTTCCCCCTTTCAGCTTTGCCCATGGGTCCTTATGTATGAGTGATACATCTAGGACACACCAGGCTTTCATCATTTCATGAAACAGAGGGCAATATAAAAGGAATGTAAAATAACTTTTCAAAATAACCTAAACCCTACATGCTTTAAAAAACCATATACTTCATGGAATATGCATAGATATTCTTTGGCTAATCTCTTAACCTTCTTTCATCCAGTTCACCCTTACCCCTCCCCTGTGACAGCTGTCAGTCTGTTCCATGTATCTATACCTCTGTTTCTATTTTGTTTGTCAGTTTATTTTGATCATTAGATTCCACATATAAGTGAGATTATATTGTCTTTGTCTTTCACCAACTGGCTTATTTCACTCAGCATAATAATTTCTAGGTCTATCCATGCTGTTGCAAAAAAGTAAGAGTTCCTTCCTTTTTTTGGCCAAAGACAACAGTGTGGTGATGGCCAGGAGGAAGAGGGGAGTCAGGGTGGAGGAGAGGTAGGCAAAGGAGGTAATAATTGGGACAACTTTAATAATGTAAACAATAAAAATTAAAAAAATAAATAAATAAAAAGATGCACTTTAAATAGTAAAATTATGGTTGAATAAGTTTTTATAACTAGATCTTAAAAGAATTAAAATTCTACAACCCTGCTATTTTTGTTTCTAATCTTGAGTTCAGTTCTAATGTGAAGTAATTAACAAATGTTCCTCAGATATTGGGAGAAACATTAATTTTTAATTTGGCACAGATATTTTCATGTGTGATCTCTAGTTATCTGAGCAGTTCCTGAAACATCTGGATAGTTGATGCTTAACCAAGTTGGGCTAAAAGCCAGTAGGGAGAGTATAATTATATAACACACTTCATTTTATGAAGTTATGGCATAGAAATTAATGCACACATATCCTGGATTCTATACTCAGAAAAAAAAAGAAAAACATACTCAAGAGCAGAACAATTAAATTGGGTTTGTGCAAACCCTTTAAATTATAATTTGTCCCAAATTCTCAATTAAGGTAAATTGCAAGATTGGAACAAAACCACTTGAATGAAAAAGGCAGTTCATTAACTGAAGCTATACTCAAGCCAATATAATTTTTAAATGCATGATTATTATTCTCCTAACCATAACCTGAACATTAACGATGTCTCATTAAGTCCTATGGAATGAGTCCTCAGTGAATAGTAGCCAGTTAAATTGACTTAATTAAAGCAGTGTTTTCTGACTACACTTCAGTTTCTGCTCTTGGCTATCAGAGAAAATTTCTTCTTTGTAGGATGTATAGTACCCTCACTCATTAATAATGGGGACACAAAGGAACAGGTTTGGAAAGAGAGAAGTTGTGTTTCACCTGAGAAAGGTCTGAAACTTTACTTCACTTGCAAGGTAATAATTAAATCTGTCACAGTGTGTAGATGTTCAGAGAAAAACACAAGACTCCTAAAGCAGAGACAACGTAAACAAACAAACAAACATTACCACAATGAACGCAATAACCAGTGTCAGTAAACTTGTCTTTGCACTATGACTCTTAATTTCCCCTGGGTGACATGGAAGGACAGATGACACATACACATTCTGTGGGTTGCCTGACAGGAGAAGAACCCATGATCAGGGCTCATTACTTTTTTATAGCTTATTGACAAATAAAAATTGCATATATTTATGCTGTGCCATGTGATATTTTGAAATACCTTTACACTAAAAATGATAACTACAATCAAGTTATTAACACATTACTTCACATAATTTTTGGACTGTGTGTGTGTAGTGAGTCTGTTTAAAATCAATTAGTAAATTCCAAGTACCCAAAACAGGGGTATTGTTATCCACTACAGTCATCATGCTGTATATTTTTCTCCAGTGCTTATTTATCCTGCGTAACTGAAACTGCATTCTTTGACTAACAGCTCTCCATTTCCCCTACCACCTGGCCCTGGCCACTACCACTTTACTGTCTCCACTTCTATGTATTTGATTTTTTTATATTCTTCATATAAGTACAGTCATGCAGTATTTGTCTTTCTATGCCTAATTTATTATTCACTTAGCATAACGTCTTCCAGGTTCATCCTTGGTTTTGAACTAGCATAAACATTCTTACAAGCAGCAAACAAGCCAGTTCTCCTCGCTTCAGGGAGAGAGCATTAATTCTCTACTAGCCCTTACTTGCATCGCTGCCTAGGAAACTAATTATGGTAACTACTCAGTGTCAGCAGATGAATTAAGTGTTACAGAAGGGCCCACTCAGCAAAAATGAGCAGGCACACAGTGGACCCATAGTGGACCACTCCTCCAAACAGTGAGTGGTCAGATTAAATTTTTGCTCAATCTCTTAATCTGAAGTACAAATTGGATTCTCTGTAATGCATACCACCCTGGAGAAACATTATCACATGCATTTAAGAAACAAGGAAACATAGTAATGAAAATAGTTTGGCCTCTGAAGTTTACTCCCTCAAATTGCTTCCCCAAAAGAGTACTTAATTCTTTTATTGTAGGTTATGTTTAACTGATGTTGTTAACATAGGTTCTCAGTTAGCCTTGTGTTAGTCCAGGTCCTCAGAAAAGCAAAAACTGAGACAGGATTCAATGTGCAAGGATTTTATTAGGAAAACACCCCTGAGAGAAAATGGGAAAGAAGTTGTGAGGCTGGGATAGTCATCTGATCACTATGAGAATCTGACTGCAATTAAAAGAGAAAGGAAAGTGAGCTCGGATGGAAAAGTCCCAGGCTACTGTACATATCAAGGTATGTATGCCAAGGCCATCGGGATTCCTCAAGTCAGAGCTGGCATTCAGAGGAGCCCCTTGTTTCTGAGGAAAGCACATACTGTTTTCAGCAATTGGCTGGGAACAAACCCTAGGAGATGCGGCCTCTGATCAAGCTCAGAGAAGATTCCAGAGCAAAGAGATGGGGAAGGAGGAAAAACACTAAAAGACTAAGTACTGATCCAGAAAAAAATCTAAAATAATATGAGGCGGATTAAGTTTGAACCGATAGTGATTGTGTTATCATGAATGGGCAAGTTACTGCTTTTCAGAAAATAAGATATTATTAGACTGAATTCAGTTCTTAAAAGTAAAATTACATATGTGCATATCCAAATTTGATAATACAGTTTAAAATCACTATAGATTTCATTTATCATTTATTTATATTTACTGTTTAATTTTGGCTTCTGGAAACTCTGACCTATGTCTTTAATAGCCAGTCTTTTTCAGTCTCCCTAATGTGGTATGTAACAACCAGAATATATTACATATTAATTATGTAACTCAGTGGTTTTCAACTGGTGTGCCCCCAAAATTTTCAAAACATTCAAAACCTTACTATTTAGTAAGGGGCACTGACCCATTTTTTTAGACTGTCAAAAAAATGACAACAGTCAGCACAATAATGGCCATGTGAGTAAATCAAAATTATACTAATTTTTTATCATATTGGTTAAAAATATAATTTTGGTATGCTGCAGAATTTTTGTAGTTTATGTGTGTCATGAGATGAAGAAGATTGAAAATTGCTGATGTAGCTGTTTGAACAAATTAGAGAAAAACTCTTTGTCATCATAACCTTCCTTTGCATCTGCTTTGAATATATAGCATGAACTAGGAGTTTTAGGGGAACCACTTGGCATTGACTATTTTCTGTGAGAGTTCATACCTGTGGTGTTAGTTTGTGTGTGTATTTGAATTTGGCCGTGTGGGGGTGTCATGTAAAAATTTGGACTATTCTATGGGTGCCAAAATAGTAGGACATGCTATGTTGATATTTTAGTCTTATTTGATATTTATGTGAATTTCTGAGTTCATTCTTTCACTAAAATCTATGTACTAGTCTTAGAACTGCTGTATAACAATGGCAATGACTTTGGTAGATGAATTTGGTAGAATATGGATTCACAGATGTTAATATGGGGTTGTAGGATACAGTGACACCACAATAGGGTGAAATTAAATAAATTCTCTCCTTTCTTCTTATAATTATTGAATGTATTGGAGTGGCATATATAACTAATCATACAAGTTCAAGTGCACAACTGAACAAAACATCATCTACACACTGCATCATGCACCTATGGTCCCAAGCAAAGTCTCTTCCCATCCCCATTTTCAACCTTTGACCACCTCCACCTATCTCCCACCCGCCTTTCCCTCTGACTAATACAACATTGTTATCTGTGGCTATGTGTTATACATGCGTTTTGTTTTTGTTTTTGTTTTTGTTTTTGCTTAATTCCTTCACTTTCTTTCATTGAGTCCCCTTAACATCCTCCCCTCTGATATGTGATGTGGCATAGGATCTTCTCCTTTTTAAAATATTTATCTGAAATTCTGCTCACATCATTGGCCAAAAGTGTTACATTTGTTCATAGTTCTATACAGGAGCTAAGGTGAAATATTTTTCTGCATACATTAGAGCTCTAAATAAAATTATTTTTTTCTTAATACAGAATAAAAAGAAATGGATACAGGTAAACCATCAGCACTGAAAACCATATAAAATGTATTTTGTATTTAAAAAGCTGTAATCATCATCAGAATTTCAAAAGAACAGGGCCAGTCAATAGATTAGAGTAATGAAAAAGTGAACTACAATTATGTGTACAAGTATATTAACTAATTTAATGTCAGTCACTCTTCTGCTAAACATAATAGATAAAATTTTTTATTTTCATGGAATGTCAATTCTAGTGAGAGGAGACAGAAAGTAAATCAATCAATAATTTACACATAAGAATAATAGTATCAGATGGGGCCAGGATGTATGGAAATTGAAAGTCGGGGTAAAGAATTTTGAGTTTATTCTAATTGTAAATTTTTCCAGGTAGGGTTTGGCTCTTTTTTATTTATCACTTGCATCATTTATTTCAATGCACCTTGACATTTATTTCTATACTGTTTAATAATCTATTGTTTATTTTATTTTATTTTTTAAAGATTTTATTTATTTATTTTTTGGAGAGGGAAGGGAGGGAGAAAGAGAGAGAGAGAGAGAAACATCAATGTGCGGTTGCTGGGGGCTGTGGCCGGCAGCCCAGGCATGTGCCCGGCAGCCCAGGCATGTGCCCTGGCTGGGAATTGAACCTGCGATGCTTTGGTTGGCAGTTTGTGCTCAATCCACTGAGTTACGCCAACTAGGGCCTAATAATCTATTGTTTAAATAAATAATAATTTACTAGTTAACTTATCTGTAGACACTTGTGTAGTTTCCAGTTTTTTTTCTTTTTTTTTTTTTTTTTACTTTAAAGGGCTGTGCTGATAAGATTATTCTCACACAAAACTCTTGCTTGATATGTGGAAGAAGTTTCATGGTTCATGTACCTTCAAATACAATGCGATGATATGTAGTTCTACATGATAATGGTATATAGTTTCTAAAATTGTAGTTTCATTTGATACTTCAGAAAAGAATCAGAGTTCCATTAGGTTCAAAATCCTCATTAACATTAGGAATCATCAGTATTCTCAATTTTTGCTAAATTTATGTGTGGTTCATTCACATTGGGGTTTTAAATTGCTTTCCCTTGTTAATAATGAGGTTGAACATCCTTTTTCATGTATTTGCTGTTATAAAACATTTTGTTCTGTTCCATAAAATGTCTCCTTTTGTTCTTTTCCATTTTATTAGATTATGGCATTAACCTGTGGGTTTGCTGGAGTTCTATGTATAATCTGGATATTAAGTATTGACAGTAATTTGTATTGTAGTTTATGCTTTTGCTTCATTATGGTATATCCTTACAAACATATTATTCTCCTATATTATCCAGTAATATTTTTAAATTACTTAATAAATCCTTTCTTATCCTGTGATTATGAAGCTGTTTGCTTATAGTTCTAGAGTTTTAAGATTTTTGTCTTCCTACTTTAAGACTGTAATTAATACACCTTGATTTTGGGGAAGTGAGGTATTTAGTAAGAATGAAATTTATTTTCTATCTAATTTTAAAGATTAAAATTCTTTAGGCCATATGGATAAGTTAAACTGTATATGCTATGGCTACTTTAGCCCCAATCTGTTTCTGATCCTGTTCTTCAGATGTTTGGAGTCACTACCTAAAACAGAGGACAGTTACCATCCTTGGAGTCCCTGTGGCTTCCAGTGCACATCATAGTCTTGACAGGCTGCCTGCATGCTGCTCACCTTCCTAGTTTCCTCTTCCTTATCAACCAATTCAGTTAAGCACAATGTCACCCCAAATGCCAAGCTCACCTTTCTGAATTTAGCTTTTTTGCCAAGATAGACTCAGGGAATCTTCACCCCTGCATTGCCATTCTGATATCCTGAAGCATGTGTTTGCTTTTATATTTTATCCTAGCTACTCTGCCCTCAGCAGTCAAAATTCTTTCTTAAACATTTTTTTTTATTTGAACATTGGGCCCTTTGGCTTTTTCTTTTCAATTTTTGTATTTTGGAATTTTATTATTCCATTTGTTTTTTTACTAATCTCTGAGGCCGACATTTATGGTCTCATCTTTCTTATATAGTTTTATTTCATCTTTTGTCTTTATATATAATTATTGAATATTCTATTTCTAAAAATCCCAATATATTTAATATCTAGGGATAATGTTAAATCTGTTATATTCTTCTTTCTCCTTACTCTTACTAAATAAAACTTTTTTTTTGCATGTATGTAGTAAATTTTTATTTCAGTGATGTAATCTCTGAGAATCCTTAAGTCCCAAATTGTGGATGGTTTTGTTAAGAGTCAATAATGTTTGCTTCTTTTGAAAGACTAAGGGGATATTCCATACTTTGGACCAATTACTCCTCATGGAAGACTCCTAGCTTAATGTGAGAACATCAAGTTCACCTCTACCATGAACTTGAGTGGAAGATTTTAGTCTCCTTATTTTACTAAGTTATTAGTATCTGCACCCAGTTCGACCTCATTATTTTGTTATTGATCTCTGAATGTTGCACTGATTAATTTCTCATTTTTCCTTTATCATACTTATAAGTGGCTCTAATAATATATTATAAATGTTCTTTTGGGTAAAATAGAATATAATTGTATTGAGTAGGGCAGCCTATCTGCACATGTAACCAGGAGCAAAAATTGAAATTCTTATTCTTTCAAACAATGTATTTTCACACAGATATTAAATTATTATTAAATACTAAATGATGTATCTCAAGGATTAGAGTAACTTAATAGATGGAATTTCTTAACCTAATGAAATAATATTGCATCAATTATTTTTGGTTCATTATTCAGTTAAAAATTATCATTTTCAGACATGTGTGGGATGTGGTATTAATGAATTATTCATGTATTATTTCTGCTTTTAAAATCTGACCCAAAATATTGAACAGGCAAATGAAGGAAGAAAACTCAAAATTAATACTGCTTTTGTTATACTGACTGATATGGTATATTCAGGTACTTTTTGTTTGTTTGAATTGTAAGTAGAAATCTTAAAAACTTACTCTTCTGGCTCTAAATCTGTAATAACCAATAGAACATTAAAAACCCATAACTATTACATTTACCAAGTATGTCTTAATACAATATAAAAGGAAGAATTTTCTTTCATATTTTAGAGGTTGGAAGTTATTGATAATTTTACTATGTTAAATGATCTTGAATGAGTTAGTCTCTGGAACACTACTACTCATGAGGGAAATCTTTATAATAAAATTATTTTAAATATTCTTTTGAATATAAAAATCAAAAAAACTGTTCATGTAGCTAGACCATCTAATTTAAAAAAATTGTATTAAATTTGTTGAGCTTATATTGCTTAATAAAATTATACAGGTTTCAGATATATAATTCTATAATACATCATATGCATATTGTGTGTTCACCACTCCAAGTCAAGTCTCCTTTCATCACCATTTATCTCCCATTTACCCTTCTCTACCTCTCCCCCATTTTCCTCTGGTAATCACCATACTACTGATTTCTGTGTCTGTGAGAGTTTTTGTCTTTGCTTAATCCCTTCACCTTTTTTAATTAGCCTCCAACCCCCATGCCCTCTGACAGCTGTAAGTCTGTTCTCTATACCTATGAGCTTGTATTAATTTGCATGTTAGTTCATTTTGTTTATGAGATTTCACATGTAAGTAAAATTATTTCTTGTCTTTCTCTGACTGGCTTATTTCACTTAGCATAATATTCTCTAGCATAATGTACACCCTGTCACAAAGGGTAAAACTTTCTTCACTTTCATGGTCAACTAGTATTCCTTATAATAAATTTTTCGTTATAACAAAACAGATACTAAATTAGTAACTGATGTAGTGAAGAAACAAAATGCATTAACATTTAAAGTGATTATTGCTAGGTATGTATTTAGTGCCATTTCACTCTTTTAACTATATTTTTCTGTTTTTTTTTCTTAATGAAGACCTTTTGGGTCAGGTAGTGGGGCAAAAATTTGGACAACTGTAATAAAGCAACAATAAAAAAAGAACATACATGCAGGAGTCTTGGACATGGACCACTGTCTGGGGGTCACCTGAGGAAGTGTGGGGGCTAGGTGAATGGGGGCAATGGGGGGAGATGGGACAGCTGTAAAAGCATAAACAAAACTATATGATTAAAAAAGAAGACCTTTTAACATTACTTGTAATATTGGTTTGGGAATAACAAACTCTTTTGCTTTTTCTTTTGTGGGGAGCTCTTTATTTCCCCTTACATTTTAAATGATGGCCTTGCCAGGTAAAGCACTCTCTTTGGGTTCATTTTGTTTGGGACTCTGCTCTCCCTAGATCTGTTTGTCCTTTCCCTTCACTTGGTTGGGGAATTTTTCAGTGATTATTTCTTCAAGTAGATTTTTGATCTTTTGCTCTCTCTCTTGTCCTTATGATAACTCTATGATGCAGATGTTATTATGCAACATATTGTGCCAAAGTTACAAATGAGGGTATTTTAAAGTAGCCTTATTTCTTGAATTTATTATTATTATTATTATTATTATTAATTACTCTTTTGGGGCATTTTCTTCTATCTTGTCTTCAAAGTTGCTGACTCAGTCATCTGTTTCATCTAACCTATTGTTTATTTTTTTTAGTGTATTCTTCATTTCAGATATTGTATTCTTAATTTCTGACTGATTCTTTTTTATGGTTTCTATGTACTTTGTTCATGTTGTTGTAGTTCTCACTATGTTCCTTGAGCATTTTTATAACCATTCATTTTAATTCTATATCTGATAAATTGCTTGCCTTCATTTTATTTAACTCTGGAGATATTTCTCCTGCTTTTTCATTTGGCATATGTTTCTTTGTCTTTTCATTATGGTTTCCTCTTTGTGTCTGTTTCTATATATTAGGTAGATCTTCTGTGACTCCTAGTCTTTGTAGTATGGACATAAATAGTGTCCTGTGGGATCCAGTGGCACAATCTCCTTGATCACCTGAGCTATGTGCTGTGGTAATGACTCTTGTGTGGGTTATATGGGCTTTCTTGTTGTAATTGAGTCTTGATTGCTATTAGCTTCTTTGTGAATAAGGTTGACCTTCAGGCTGACTTACTGTGAGGATTAACCCTGGCCATGGCATATGAGCTGCTGTGCAGATGGTGAACACACTAAGTGGAACTACCTTAAGAGGGTCTGTGCCTGCCAAGATCTCCTTTAGATATGCCACTTATGAGGGTCATTGGATCTTGCTCTGATGTTGTTTTAAGCTGGCTACAGGGTGTGTTGGTTCTGAGACCTCTTGAAAGAAATTCTAGTGAAGGTCAATGTCAGATATTGCCTGTGGGTGGCCCTGGGAAAATCTGTTTGGAGCTACAAAGTGATCTATAGTTTGTTGCTGCCTCTACTAGACCTGGATGTGCATGAGAAGGACTGAACTGTGCACCAAAGCCAGCTTTTACCAGCATTGGGCCAGGAGGCAAGTCAGCAAAAGTCCCATGGCACCCTGAGATCCTCCTCCATCTGCTTCTGTCTTCCAGCTGCTTGTTAGCCTCAGTCACTCATACAGCCTCTGGAGGTACTCGAGTTGCATGAGGTAGGTTCTCAGTGAGTCACCAAGTGAAGGCTAGTCACCAGTTTGATAAAAGTTCAGACTCAGTGCCAATTCTGGTTGAGGTCACTCAGCAAATGTCCCAGGGTATACCAAGTCTGGTTGCCACTAACTGGGTGTTTAATACCTTGTGGTGGAGTAGGGTCTTAAGCAGTCATTGAGGTGAGGCCATAGAGTTTATTAGGCACAAATGAATCAGGATTTGACCATGTGAAAGGCGATTTCTGCATGGATTGGGCATGCAAAGGAAGTCTAGGAAAACTCAGTTTGTCCCAGATTCTACCAGAAGGAGCACAAGCTCAGTAGAGAAGGGTCATGGGGAGCTGGGAGAATGATGTTTGTGGATCTCCTGTGAGGGGTAGGTGCTGGTCAGGCTTGGGGGAAGGGCAGGGGGTGGGGAATGGCTCCTATTCCAGAGCCACACAACTCTGTTTCAGATTCTGCTCAGACTTTGGTAGGGCAGAGCCACTAGGAGTTGGGACAGTGGAGCCAGTGGAAGCCTGGAGAGGGGGGCTAGCAGACCTCTAGTGAGGGGGAGGATCCAGTCATGTTCATGGGAGAGTAAAAGTAATGCCCTCCCAAAGCCACACAACTCAGTCACTAATACTGCTTGAGTATGCCCAGACCTCTATACCCCAGCCTAGACAGCTGACCTATCAGCATGGAACAAGCATCTTAGAGTGGAGTGAGAGGGAGCTCAAAGCATGGGGTTATTGCTTTCCCCCATGTTGATGATGTGGAGGGAGGGCTCTACCCCAAAAAGATGATGTCTCAGGTATAGGAGAGTGACACAGCACAGGGATCCTGGCAGCTGTCCCTTTAGTTTTCTCCCCAGAGTCACAAACTCCAGACTCTCCTCATGTGTCTCTAGGGCATTCTGCACTCTCTCCAGCATAGTCCAGGGGGTGTGGTTGTGAACAAGATTTTGTGGACTGGACTTTTAAGACATCACCTGTGTCTTTGCCACATTTCTGTTTCTACCCAATGAACAGAATCCCCACTACTTTTACAGACAGATGTGTAGATGCTTCTTCCTAGCTCTGGTTCTCTGGGCTGGGAAGCTTTGTTTGGAGTCAAGACCCCATGCTTCTCAGGGGAAACCCCTCACAGTTGAGAAATTGATCTGGAACCTTAGCCACTGCACGTTAATGTGGGGCCAGCCCTTTTTTTTTTTTACATTTCCACCCTTCCTTTACAGAATTTCTTACGTAAATTCTTGGTTACAAGACTTTTTTTTTTTTTTTCCGGCTAGTCTTCCATTGGTTATTCAGGTTGTTTGCTCTATACTGTAGTTGTAATTCCAGTTTGACCCTTGAAGGAGGTATGATAGATATGATTTTGATTCATTCACACCAGACAATTGTTGTCGTGTTGGCTGTTGTCATTTGTTTTGAAATCCTCATCTGAGGATACATATTTTATTAATTTTAGGGAAAGAGTATGGGGGGAGAGAGACATCAATGTGAGAAAGAAACATTGATCAGTTTCCCCCTGTACATACCCCAACAAGGGATCAAATCCACAACCTAGTATGTGCCCTGACCAAGAATAGAACCCACAATCTTTTGATGTATGAAATGACTGAGTCACCAGGCTGGGACATTGTTGTCATTTTTTTTATTTGACAATATGAAGGAAAAGAGGCCAGTGCCTCTGGCTAAATAGTCAGGTATTGCATGTTAACATATTACAATACTAGTTCCTAGTAGATTAGGAAAAAAAATTCCAGTAACTAATTATAAGAGATGGCCCAATTCCATACCTTAAACATAATATACTTTCTCAAAATTTTTTGTTAAAATAGCAAATATAAAATTTATTTTGTCACTTAACTGAAAAGTTTAGAATGTGAATATAAGGATATGCTTGTAATATTCCAGAATCTTCATGATAGCATAGTATTCATTTTACAAACAAAAATGTAAGCTCTAATTAATCACACCATAGGGCAGGAAAAGATCATTTCAGAAGAAAGGTCGTATTTTATTCTCTCATTGTAAAATATCAATAGATGTCTTTGCAAAACAATAAAAGCTTATTGAAAGTAACAGATCTTTCACAAAGAACTGAAGAGCTGATGTTGAAACCAATTAAAGAATACTTGTGTGAAGCCTCTAATTAATGTCAAGGGAAGAATGAGCAAAAATACAATGAACCAGATGTCTGGTACTCAGGAGTTGAATATTCAACTTAAAGAAAAGTTCCTGAGTAATGTAAGAATTCTAGGAGAAGAAAATAAAATAGAAGTTCATGTGGCTTTTGAACAGCATTATGTCAAAAAAGTCAATAGCATATGCTTGAGATAGAATTAATATAAAAGCTCAATCAATTAATACATACTGTTTTAAAGTAATCTGATGGATATATAAGAGGAATGAACTCAATAATTACAATAAGTATTCCAATACTTATTATACTTAATAAGTATTGGAATATTTACTATATTAAGATATTAAGTATATCTTAATGAAGGCATTTTTTAGGGTGAAATTAAACCTATATGACAAAAAGTGACAATTGATTCTTGTGCCAAATTTTATTATTTGAAAAATTGGTTTTCAACTATACTGGAGAAAATGAAATGGTATCTAAAATGAATTCTCATGAGATTCATTGAAATAGATACATAAATATATTTGTAGCATCTTGAAAAGGGAGTAATAAGTATATTTTTGTTCCTCATCAAATCTTTTTTATATCAAAAACTCAAAGAATGCTCTGATACATAGACCAAATTTAAAAGTAATGCTTACAAAAATGTTTCATATGCTAGTGATTACTCACTTTTCACAATGGGTAAGAAGACTTTAAATACCTAAATTTTTTTTATTCTTTATTTTATTGATTATGCTATTACAGTTGTCCCATTTTCCCCCTTCACTCCCCTCCACCCTGCCCATCCCCTCCCACCCTCATTCCCCCCTTTAGTTCATGTCCATGTGTCACTAGTTCTTTAGTGTCTACATGTCCCATACTTTTCTTACCCTCCCCTGTCTATTTTCTACCTACTGTCTATGCTACTTATTCTCTATATCTTTTCCCCCTCCCTCCTCCTCCTACTTCCCTGTTGCTAACCCTCCATTTGATGACTTTTTTTTACTGTTCATATTTTTAATCTTCTTTTTCTTAGGTAAGTCCCTTTAACATTTCATGTAATAAGGGCTTGGTGATGATGAACTCGTTTAACTTGGCCTTGTCTGAGAAGCACTTTATCTGCCCTTCCATTCTAAATGAAAGCTTTGCTGGATAGAGCAATCTGGGCTGTAGGTCCTTGCCTTTCTTGACTTGGAATACTTCTTGCCAGCTCCTTCTTGCCTGTAAGGTCTCTTTTGAGAAATCAGCTGACAGTCTGATGGGAACTCCTTTGTAGGTTACTGTCTCCTTGTCTCTTGCTGCTTCTAGGATTCTCTCCTTCATTTTTACCTTGGCTAATGTATATATGATGTGCCTTGGCGTGTTCCTCCTTGGGTCCAACCTCTTTGGGACTCTCTGAGCTTCCTGGACTTCCTGAAAGTCTATTTCCCTTGCCAGATTGGGGAAGTTTTCCTTTAATATCTGTTTAAATAAGTTCTCAATTTCTTGCTCTTCCTCTTCCCCTTCTGGTACCCCTATAATTCGGATGTTGGAATGTTTAAAGGTGTCCTGGAGGTCCCTAAGCCTCTCCTCAGTTTTTTGAATTCTTGTTTCTTTATTCTTTTCTGTTTGGTTGTTCCTTTCTTCCTTCTGGTCCACTCCATTGATTTGAGTCCCAGTTTTCTTCCCCTCACTATTGTTTCCCTGTGCGTTTTCCTTCATTTCTCTTATTGTAGCCTGCATTCGTTCATCTAATTTATGTCCAAAGTCAACCAATTCTGTGAGCTTCCTGATCACCAGTGCTTTGAACTGTGCATCTGATAGTTCAGCTATCTCTCGGTCGCTTAAAAAAACTGGAAGCTGAGGCCGGGAGACTCTCTCAGCCTCACAGGAGACTTCTCGGGGAAGCCCACAGAGTCCGAGAAAGTGCACAAGCCCACCTGCCCGGGAACCAGCACCGGAAGGGCCCAATTTGCTTGTGGGAGGCAGTGGAGGGGATGGAAGTCCTAGAGAGAGCAGAGCAGGCTCCATTGTTCCTTCTCAGACCCCGCCCTCAAATACCTAAAATTTAATTATAACCTACATTTTTGTGACATTGATTTAAACTGTTCTCTTGACTATTTTATGCAATGGCTAGATATATTTCTTGACTGATTTAATGTTCTGTGATATCTATACTATGTGACTGAACTAAAATTTCTAATAGTCATTTCAAAAATTTATTTTCATAATGATGTGAATTTATAACAAAATTTTTCTTGATTTAGCATTTCTTTGCAGTCATTTTGTCTAATCCTTTATCTTCAGATCAACTAAGTTAAATAAGGAAAATCATGGTGTTTTGCCTAATGATATAAATCCAGTCTTAATGACCACCCAAACTGTTTTATGCCAACTCTAGTGAATAATAATAATAATAATACAACTCATATTTAAGTTTTACAGCATGAAAATATTTTCTTTGTTTGGAAAAGTATTTAATTATTTAAAATGACTTTTTTTTAAAGCATTTTCTCTCTACTCAGAGCTCTCTGAAGACAGAGCATTTTGTTTACTCTTTTCATTTCCTACTTTGTGGACATTGATGTTTTTGTTGTTCAATGCCAAAAACAGTGACTGGCATTAAAGATATTTTTACAAGTGGTTGCTGAATGCATGAATATACAAACAACCTGTGAATTTCTTTGAAGATGAAGTCTCTGGAAGAATCAAAAGAAGAAAAAGATGGATGAGTTCTATTATGACATACAAATTAAACATTTAAAAGATGGAGATATTCTGTAGTGTTTAAACCTTTATTTGAAAAATAAGCATTAGAATTGAGAATTAAATTTCAAAGTGTAAAGATAATTATGTGATTTCCAGTCAGGGATACTTTTGTTTTAAGAACAGAAACCCAAATTTCTATTAAAATTAAAAAATAAATGTATGGGAATGGAGGTCTTACAACTTTCCAGGAAAAAGAAAAAAAACCTGAACATTGCTGTTTTGGGAAGTACAGAAATTATGTTGTCTCTTGGGACTTCTACAGCAGAAGCTTATCAAAGACACTCCATATGCTTCTTGGTTACTATTCTTTGGTGGCATTTCATAATCTGATTCTTTCTATTTTACCAAGACCACTTCAGTGTTTTAATGTCTTTATTCTATAATTCTAAGAAATATTTAGCTCAGCACAGACTATGGATATCTAGACTGTTCAGTCATAATTTGACCTAGATCCAACTTTTAGTTAGCAGTTTGAGTCATAGACATACCCTCCACCCTGGCTGTTTTTAATACAAAAAGAGAAAGGTTAGTAATAATAGTCAAACTATTATTTAATACAAGAAGAGAAAGGTTAGTAATAATAGTCAAATCAATAGTCAAATTATAATCTAAATTTTAAATCTTCACACTAAATTCTAAACTTCTTAAAATGTCTTCTATTTAGCCTAAAGTAACCATTTTACATCTTTTGCTGCGTGCTCCAATCCAGACATACATTTTTAAAAATTTTGAGGCCTAAGGTTATGTCTTGATTTTTTATTTGTCTGCCTGAAATTCTTACCCTTCCATCTGGAAAAATTCTTACTTATCTTCAAACCTTACATAACTTGTGATTTCTTTTTTTAAATTAAAAAAAAAAACTATTTTTTATTGTTGTTCAAGTACAGTTGTCTGCATTCCCCCCCACCCCAGCCATCCCCATCTCCCTCCCCTGATCTCGCCCACTGTAGGTTTTGTCCATGTGTCCTTTATAGTTGTTCCTGAAAACCTTTCCCCCTATTTTCCCCATTATCCCCTCCCACCTCCCCTCTGGTTACTGTCAGTTTGTTCTTAATTTCAATGTTTCTGCTTATATTTTGCTTGCTTGTTTGTTTTGTTGATTAGGTTTTGCTTAAAGGTGAGATCATATGGTATTTGTATTACACTGCCTGACTTATTTCACTTAGCATAATGCTCTCCATTTCCATCCATGCTGTCACAAAGGGTAGGAGCTCCTTCTTTCTTTCTGCTGTGTAGCATTCCATCATGTAAAGGTTCCATAGTTTTTTTGATCCATTCGTTTACTGATGTGCTGGTAGCAACCTAAGTACCCACCAGTAAATGGACTATAATCTCTTTTGTATCAGCAACAAAGGTCACCTGGTACCTCCACTGGAATCCTTTGGCATGTATTTATACTACTTATGTAGCTGTTTATATAGTAAAAGGCTCCTAGGAGCCTTTTACTTGGTCCTCATGATACATCCATCCATGAAGGGAGGTTTTGAACACAATCCCAGGGCCTGGTGTCCATTTTTGCATCTTCACTCTTATTGCTCCAAACTTTATTTATAAAACCTATTCTTTATTACTTTCATTTGCTTTTTCTTCAGTATAACCCTCTGATTTTTGAATTTCTAACATTGTTATAAGAAACTGGGTATCTTAAGGCTCTCTGACTGCTAAAACAAAACACCACAGTTCACATGGTTTACAAAGAACACAAATTTACTTCCCATAATTCTGGAGGCTGGGAAGACTGAGATCAAGGGGCCAGAATGTTGGTATCCAGTGAGAGCTGGCTTCCTGAATGATAGCCATCCTTTTGCTGAAATCTTATAATGAGAGAAAGGGTCAAGGGGGTATTTGAGGGTTACTTTTCTAAGGACACTAAGTCTATTATGATGGTTCTTCATAATGCCATCACACTGGGGGTTAGAAGTTCAATATATGACTTTGAGGGGGCATAAATATTCTATCTCTAGCACTGAGATGTTGAAAATATAAACATAATAGATTAGATATGCATAAAATTGCACACAAAAATTTCTTACTGAAAAGAAATAATTGTTTGTGCTCCATTAGGCTACAAATTCTCTTCACCAAATCTATTGTATTTTAATTTACATTTATACATTTTATCAATGAGTTAGGGTACTTGCTATAATAAAGAAATAATTGTGTTTCATTAGGTTACAAATTCTCTTCACCAAGTGTATTGCATTTTAATTTACATTTTATACATTTTATAGATGAGTTAGGGTACTTGCTATATTCTATTTTAAAATTATTTCTTAATCAGAACATTGCCACTGGTATATTACAAATAAAAACAACCTTGTTATTAACATTGATTTATGTTTGTAAGGAAAACTTAACTTTTGCTAGGCCTTCAGTAAGGAGCACTGAATCATTTTAATCAGGAATGAGTTTGTTTGGAGAATGTTGTTGCTATGGTTACCCTTGTATACCATAGGCTTCAAATTCTAAGACGTATCTTTATGTTTAGAGTGGTAGCTGCTGTGACAGAAGATTTTTCCCAGTGTGTGTTCTATCTTCAGTTGTTGGTCTTTCTTTTGTACTTGTGTCTCAGAGAACATTTCTTTGTATTCTCCTGGTTCTCGTTTAGCTGGAGATTGCTGGTGGGTTGGGGAACATTATTGGTTGTGGTGGTTCAGCCTCAGACTTAAGCAGGTACAGTGTCTCTGGATTGTCAGGGGTAAGGTATTTTCAGGAATTCTCCACATCCTACAGGTGCACAAGACTCTATATTCTGACCCAGAATATTTACCTGTCCTTACCCCAGAGGTTGAGGGTTTCTTTTGTTTGTTTCTTTTGTTTTATTTGTTTTGTTTTTTTTATTCCTCTCTTTCCTTAGGTGGAGCAGTCTCCACCTGTGGCCTAAAAACAACAGGGTTCATTGCTCTTCCCTGATGGATTAAGATTTTTTTACTTGGGGAAGGTAGGGAAGGATGACAGTGATGCTTTGTGCTTTCCTTGTGGGACTGTGATTCCTCTCCCTACCTGCTCACAAGGGTTCTCAGGACTCTTGACCTTTTGCACTCTCTTTCTGGTGAGCACCAAATGGTGAAAAGTTACTGAGAATGATACAGAGACATCTGATCAGATCCCTGGGGAGGAGAAGGGAAGGACTGTAGGAGAAGGTTGACCGAGGCAATGGCCAAGAGTCTAGGATAGAATTGGCTGAGAAGTTGAATGCCTCCAGAGAATATGGAATTATGGGCCAGAAGAATTAAAATAAAAAAATGGCAGAGGCTAGCTGTCATGCTCTCTTCCTTGAGGACGCCTGAATGATCATTCTGCGGCTGCCTGAATTTCCCAAAGGATGATATTTTGGAATGGATTTTGGATGAGAGAAGAAACTCTGGGCAGAGCCTAGGATCAGGCTGGCCTGGCAGAGAGTAGCAGAGCTATTCTTCTTTGGGTGCTCTAGAGGAGATAAGCTCTGAGGCAGAAGCCTGCCATTCTTTCAAAATTGTATAGCTTTTGAATAAAGACTCCTTCCCTTTATCACCAAACCTCTGCCTCTGGAATTTTGCCTAGAGGGTGGTAGTAGACAGCAGAACCCCACTTGCTATTCAGTCACAGCAGTGGTGACTCTGTTGGGACCCTAGCTGTATTGGCTGGTCAACCCCAAGATTGGGCCTGTGGGGTTTCCCAGTCTCCAGGAATTTTTCTGCATGTCTCCTGCCTAAACACACCTGGCTAATGAAAAGGAAACAGGTATGGGAAAAGGCCATGAAATGAGGTCCAGTTGAGGACTGCTTTGAGGAAGCCACTCTCTGGGGACCACAGTTTGTGAAATTTGTTGACAGAATATTTGCTTGAGTACTCTTTGAATAATGGAGTCATGGATACTGGTTTTGTTCACATGTTCTCAGGTTTTCAGGTTTTTCTAATTATAGCTTTTGTCCCGTATGTCCATGCCAATATGGACAGGTCTGTGCTGGCTCCTAGAGGGAGCCCACTGGTCAGGATTTTGGCAGACTGGAGCGTGTTCTGTCATTATCCAATGTCCAAGGAGGTACTGATTTATTATTGTAATACTGTGTGGCCTACATATGTTCTGGATTGTGAAGAAAGGTGGCCTGTATATGACTCTTTGAGTTATTGTACCATAATGCATTTGAAACAGTATTGCCAACAATTAGACAGATGGGATGAAATTCGTTATGCCAATGCATTATGTCATTGCATAATAGGGTTTTGCTAGCAACAGAAAACCATCTGATGGTGCAGAGAAAGGAAGCAGCCTTAAAACTTCTCCCTGACAGTAAGGCACAGGAAGAAAAGGAGAATGAGCACATAAACCTCATCAATGCTCTGAACTCAGGGAACCCAGGCTGGTGGCAGGAGGAGCTTCCTCACCATCAATCTCTTGGCTATGAAGTCGAGACAACAGTTCCATTCCTGTATAATGAGGGACAGGCCTCCCCACCAATGATCTGTCAGGGCACCCAATATGGCCAGGGAGCCTCCCAATTCAGAGCAAGACAATTTCTTCTGAGGCACTATCCTCTAGGTGGAGTAAATCAACAGGGCCAGCCTGTTGGCTACTATTGGGCCCACACTCCAATTCAGTACTGATTTGGAAGAATTCCAACACCTCATATAGGAATGATCCTCAGAGAATGACACATTTTATAACCTTCATTTTTGTCATTTATCATCTAAACTAAGCACATATACAGGCTCTCCTAAATATCTTGTTAACTATGGATGAGAGGTGGCTGGTTATAAATAAGGCTAATGAAGAGGCTCAACATCTCCATCAAAAGAATCTTGATGGGACCCCCAACCCAGCTGGGGCAATTCCCTAGACAGAGCCTACCTGGAACCTAAATGGTGGGGGCTTAGCCTCTCTGGAACATAACAGACAGTGTATACTGGAAGGACTTAAGATTGGGGTGCCCAAACAAAAGACCTTAAATATGATACAAGCAAACCTTTCAGCAAAAGCCAAATGAATACCTTTCTGCATTTTTAGAGAGGATCAATGAGGCACATAGGAAGCACACTGATGCTGAAGCACAGGCAGCAGAGAATGTACAGATGGTGAGCATGACTTTTATTGGGCCAAGTGCCCCAGATATTAGAGAGAAACTCCAGCACTTAGATGAGCATTGAGAATGAATCCCTCCCAACTGGTAGACATAGTATTTAAAGTTTATATTGCCCAGAAAGCAAGGAAGATAAAACAGGCCACAGTGTTCTTAGAAGCAGGGTGGGGAGGCCAAAGGAAGAAGCAGGACATAAAGGAAGGAGGAGAGGCCCAGTAGGTCTCAATCAATGTGCTTATTGCAAGGAGGAGGGCCACTGGAGAAGGGAATGCCCAAAACTAAGAAAAAAAAAAGGAAAAATAGGTACGCATTTTGTAGAATTTTATATAAATGCAATCATACACTATGTCCTCTCATATCTTATTTGGTCATAAAAATATATTTGAGATTATTCATGTAATTATATCAGTTGTACAATATGAGTCAAGTCAGTTAGCCAAGACAAATGGAATAGAGAAACTGAGTAGATTGTTAAATGGCCAAGCAGTTTACAACCATCTAGTAAACTGCAAAATCCTATCTTCCCTAAACCAAATATATTTAAGAGTAAATGATTTACACTTCTCACTAACCAGAGGAAAAGTAGCTTAAATCACCCTGCTTAGGGAAATAGATAACTGAAATCTAATTAGTGCCATTTGTGCTAGCCACATTTAAAGACAGATGAAAGATTTGGAAGACTCAAGGTCCTGAACAGCAGCTAGCTGAACAATGGACTGCTCCCTAAGTTGTCTTATTGACAATGCATTCTTCCCTAAAGCTGATTTGAATGGAGCCCTGGGTCTACCACAAATGGATAAAATGGGCACGACCTGAGGAAGATGCAGACCCTGATGCTGTGGTTGATGCTGAAAAGGAAAGCTCGACATGCACTTCTGAAGGAGACATGAAATTTCTCTTCCAGAAGAGGACAGTGACCCCCAAATATAGGGTGACAATGTGTTTTTGTTTGTTTGTTTGTTTGTTTTAATGTGCTTACAAAGGTAGGGGATCTTAGCTGCCAGATACTGAGTTAGAGTGTGGTTCTTTCCCATTGTGAGAAAAAACAAGGATTGAACAGGAATTATAGTTATTTCTGAATGCAAAGGCATGTAGAAGGTTTGTGAAAGTTGCAAAAGGTGTGTAGAAAGTTGTAAAATTTATAGGAGGTTGTGAATGTTTCAATCTGGAGAAAAGGAAGCCTGAACTCATGGGTGTGGTTATTCTTTGCTTGCTTGGTTTCTTTGCTTGTTTTCTGATCTGACACAGACATGGTTTGAACTTTATTATTTTAGTTACATTGGAAATCCTGTCTCTAGTGTTTGGCCATTGGGATCTAGGAGAGATCATCTGTGAAGCCAGTTGGAGAGAATGCCTTTCCCATTTGGGACCTAGGAAGAGCCATTTGATACCAGTAGAATCCACTTTCAGGCAAGAGAGCATGTCTCTGCTATGAGACTGGGTGGTGAGAAGTCACGCCTCTGTCAGGAGACCTGTGGATGCACTGGTAGGTGACAGAGTGAGCCCCTCTACCACTGGGGCTGTGTGCCATTTGGGACCTGCAAAAGGTTGTCTGTGACCTGTTAGTGTGACCAGTATGAGTCAAGATTCTAAAGCTAGTTCCAGTACCCCTTCTTCTTTTGCAACTTCATCCTTGCTTTGGATTTTGCTTTGTTTCTGTTCTGGAAGAAAACTAAGATTTCCCAGAAAGAGTTAAAACTTCACATCAAGTGGAAAGTAAACAATGAAATATATAAGGCATGGAAATGCAATCTTATTGCATATTGGGAGGACAAGGATTTTCTTTTGCGATTTTTTTCTCCTTACCTGATCCCTTCAGAATTCAGTATTCTGAAGGATAGAGTGATGACACAAGATTTCTTGGCATAAAACCAATAAGACTAGTTGCCAATGTTGGTTTTGTCAGCCAAGAATTTGACTGGAATATCATGCCTGAAGGGGGGATGCCGGGGCTCAGGTTGTTACCAGAAAGCCTTGAGAAACTGAGAATGAATTTTTAAGCTAATGAAAGCCCACTGGGAAAAAGAGCTGGTACCTTGGCTTGTTGTGTGGTTCATGGCAGTCTTTCCAGGGAAGGAATGATGGTTCCTTTCCTGAAAATGGCAAGAAGGAACTTTCAAACATGATGAGAATCTCAAGGACTTGAGGGAAGCAGATACTGTAAGCAAAGCCATATGGTAAGTGTGTGTCTTGGCTTCTGTGCCCTGATGGGCAAACTAAATGTTCCTTGTGTGAGGTCCAGCAAAGCAGACTTAAAGATCCTCTGTGATCAACTGTTCCTCTTGTGTTTTTGCAAATGAACAGGAAAAAATTAAAACTGGACTTAATGCAGTCCCATTAAGGACAGTGAGGGTGACCTTGAGGAGAAAAATAATATTACAAGGAAAATCACAATGCTCAGTGGTGGATATTTGTCTAGTGCAGCTGACTGTCTTCAAAGGTTTTGTTTTCACTTAGAAGTTGAACTGCATTTGTGACATCATCAGAGATATTCAATTTATCGGCAGGAAGAATTTGTCAGATTGTCTCTGTTTAATATCATTCCAGCAAAAGTCTTGCAACTGAATGTCTTCTCAAAAGGAAACCTCATGGACTCGGAGACTGTTTTGTGGGTTGCTGTGTGAATTATCCTGTGTGTTCTCACTTCTGCTTATATAGAGTGTATGCATATGATCTTATTACCTGTAAACAATCAGATTGTTTACACAGTATAGGCCTCATTTGAGAAGCCCATCTGCATCGCCACCTCCTGAGACTCAACAGTTTGACTGGACTGAGCGGTAGAGTGGGTGAGATATGGGGTGGTATGTTGGTTTTGCTTAAAATTGCTTTCCTTTTCTGCTCTAATGGTTTGGACAGGAAGGGCTCAGAAGTGTTAAAGGGAGAGATCCTAGAATATTTCCCCTCACCCTGAGTTAAGTATGGTGGGCAAAAGGACTTTGAACAGGTGTGACATGCTTTTACACCTTCCTCCAGAGAGAGTGCCACACTGTCAAATCTTGATTTTGGTCCATTGAAACTAATTTCAGACTTGTGGATTCCAGCACTGTGACAGAATACATTCCTGTTGTCAAAAGGCATCAAGTTTGGGATCACTTATAACACCTATAGGAAAATAATACTCATGAAAGCAAGTGATCATGACCCATGTTCTTCTGAAGGGTCATATCTGTCCATACATTTTCTATTACCTGGTTGCCCTGTGATCTTGTCTCTGTCATTGTTTTAACACTATGCTTTTGAGGATTACTTAGCATCCCTCTTCTTGCTGTTGTAAAGATGGGAGCAACATTCCAGCTTTTTACCTTCTGTGTCAGGGTTTGTCAATAGCAATACTATTGTTACTTGGGGTTGGATAGTCCTATCTTTGAGTGTGTGTTGGGGGGGTGCTGTCCTATGTACTATGTTTAGCAGAATTTCTGTCCTCTGTCTACCATATCTCAGTAGCACTGACTCAAGTATGAGAACCAAAAGTGCCTCTAAACATTTTCAAATATCCTGTAGGGGGCTAAATTATCCCCCGCCTCGATAACCACTCTTCTATGTAGAAGCTGGAAATTGGGTACTGTTTGGGGACTGTCTTGTTTCACTCAATATGTTATCTTTGTGAGATTCATCCCTGAGAACACAACTAATTTATTGATTTTATTATTGAAGGACACTTGGGTAATTTGTTATTTTTGCTGTTATACATAGTACTATAAAATTATACTGTGTGCATTTTGCTGAACATTGGGCATATGACTAATGATGGAACTACCAGGCCAGATGGCAAATAATTTCACAACTGTAGTGGACACTGCTGATTGGATTTCTAAAGCAATTTTATGTTTATACTCCCTCCCACAGGTTATTAGAGTTCTGGTTACTCCATATTCTCCTGGACATTTGGTATACACTTTTTTTTTTTAAATCCATTCTGGTGTGTATAGTATTGTGCTGTAGTTTGCATTTCCCTAGTGACCTTGGGTACCTAAGGAAGCAAAGCCAAAATGCTACATAATATATGAGTTCATTTATATAACATTCTGGAAAATGAAAAACAAAGGGACAAAAAATATTAAATCTGCAGCCAAGGGCTGCAACTGGTGAGTGGGTTTAATTACAAAAGAGCATGAAAGAGTATTTGGGGAGTGATAAAATGGATATATACTTTATCGTGATGTTGTGATGTTGACTACATGCATCTTTCAAAACTCACAAAGCCGTATATTTTATTTATGATGAAATTTTCTGTACATCACCAAACTTTTTCTCCAAAATTGTACCTAAAACTGCTTCACAGGACAAACTCTTCTTTGGCCTTCAAGATAATTAAAAGTATCATTTCAGGTTAAAAATATATTAACATATTAATATTATATATGCCTTTATTCAACAAAACAGGCTTTCAAAATTGTACCAAACTCAATAATAAATTACACACAGGCTTCCATATAAGATCAATGAGCAACTGAAGTTTCTCTGTAGTTTCAATCTTACTCTCTTGCTCCACAGAAAAAGAATTTAATGTCACTATGTCATAAAAATCTTGTACAGAATTTGGATCTATCAAAGCTATGTCTTATAATCAGACATTAAGATCATAATACAATTAGATATTGGAAAATATTAATAAAGATTTTAGAACTGAATTATTGAAAATTATATTTTAAGAAATACTGCAAATAATAAACAAGCATATTACTCTGAATATATGTACACTTCTATGGGTTTTCTCTTACATATGCATATGTAATGTGTATGGATTTGGCCTTTTATGGATTTGTTTTAGTTACAACTAATAGATAAAAAGAAAATAAAGTGGGTAAATTTAATGTTTTGTCAGTAAATAATACATGCCACATGTTTTGTGAGATTAATTTTCTAATAAAAATAGACCATTTTTTTGATCTTTAAAATGCAAATATAATGGTTTTAGTTAATTAATATAGAACTCACATTTTCCTTAAATTTTTAGTCACTATTCAGTAATATTTTTGGGCTGATTGATTATATCACTGCAAACTCAACACATCTGAAATAAAATTCATTCTTTTTCTTCTAAAACCAGTTTCTTTTCATGCTTGTTTATTTTTGTCAGTGATAGCTTTATTCTACCTAGGACCCAGCTTCCCTATAATCTTTGACTCATTTTACTTTTTCCTTAACCTTTAATCAATCTTCAGCTTCTCCTGAGGTTTTCTCTATGTGTCCTTTATACATTCATCTTGTTTTATTGTATGATATTATTTCACACTTTTGTCAAATCACAGTAGCTATCAACCTATCAATCTCTTTCCTGTGGTCTCTCCTATCACATTTACCATAACTAGATTAATTTAGTTAACAGGGATAAAATGAACATGCCTTAGGGGATGCATTTTCTCCATGGTTATGGGAGAAAATAAGTTAACTTGTGCTCTTTGCTGTGGCCCTCTTACTATGCCCTTAATTCAATTTCAGAAGACTAGATATATTCATTGTTAAATGCCCTATATTTCTCAGCACATTTTATTCATATCACTTTGCACTTTTTCCAACTTAACATTTGTATGACTATTTGATTGACATCTACTTCTTCTTTAATAGATTGATTGTAAGCTACAAGAATGCAGGGACAGTGTATTCTTTGTTTAACACTATATGCTTAGCATTTAGCACTTTGTCCAGACAAAGAAGTTGATCCATAAGTATTTATATTGGGTGATGTTGAATGGATGACTGAATAAATGAAATATATAAAATATAGGTAATTTTATTAAAAATCTTTCTAAATATATTTAATGTGTTCATCATACATATTCTACATAATAAATGAATTCCTTCATCGCTTTCTTCCATTGTTAAAATTTTTCAAAGTAAATCTTTAGTTTTCTTATTTACAAGATTATAATGTAGGTTTCAGAAATTAACATTTATTTGTTAAAAGTATAAACTTTCCTTTTGCTCACTCTCAAGTTGCTTTAAATTTTTTTGCACTAATATGAACTTTTACTTTCATTTTGGTATGTGACAGGTAATAAATGTTTAAATTATTGTAACATTGCATTTTGTTCAGGATGTTGTTAAATATATATTCCTTACTCATTTATTTATAACAATGCTATATATTTTCGGGTCAAATAAGCTGGACAAAGTTGAAAAATATTTCAAATAAAAATAGTTAATTATAAAGGGATTGAAGATGGCTGTGGAGTAGATGGGAACTACTGTCACCTCATCCCAATACCATACTGGAATTAAAACTAAAATATAGAACAATCAACTTGAATAACTAACTGAAAACCAGTTGAAAAGAAATCTTATAGTCAAAGTTATACAGAAGAAGTCACAAAAGACAGTGACATAGAAAGGGCTTGCCCCACATGCAAATTCAGTGTTGAAAATTTGGAGGGATATCTCAGCTGCAAAGATTCCCCCTGAGGAATGAGGGGTCTCAATTCCATACTGGGATTCCCAATCCAGAGTACCAGAGGTGGAAAAGAAGCCCACATAACATCTGACTGTGAAAATCAGTAATCAGTCTGCCAGGGAGAGAAGGGAATCTTCTAGAATCCCAGGTGTTCTCCTAAAGGACCAGACCTAAAATGTTGTTCACAGAGGATGGAGGAAAGCCAACTCAGAGCAAACTGAAGTCATACAGAGAAGATCTGGGTTGTGTGACCCTGAGAAAAGATCTAAAGGGTCAGCCACCAAGGCAGTTTTGTTGAGTTCCTATGCTACACCACCCACATATGCCATCTTCCTTGGGTCAAACACTCTTACCCTTATAGCACCAGCTTGGAAGCATGCACTAGTCTGCTCCTCAGGACTCCTAGTGACCCCACCCTATCAGGCTCATGGCTATGCAGAAAAGGCTGCTGTAGCTTGGGTGCAGAGCACTCTGTCTTAGGGAACAACTAAGGAGACTCAGGTGAACCCACGAGTTACCCGAGACTTGGAGTGTCACTGAATTGTGTGGCTTTAAAGTGGGGGCCATTTTTCCACCCCCTACATGAAACAGAAACCCATGGCTCACCAGGATACCCACTAGTCCAATCCTTCCATCTCTCAATGGCACCAACCTGCTTAGCTGGTATCCTGCAGAAAAGTCTGCTGGCTACACCCAACTAGTACCTGTGCTACACTTTTTATTGGAAAACTCTATTTAAATACTTCCTCCCGTACTGAGATGTGTCACTCTGAATCAGGGGCTATTCTCCCCTCCCCCATACCTAAGTGGCACATGTCTCCCAACAGGAGACCTACTAGCCCCATCATTCCAACTCAGATGGCTGAGCTCAGCTCACATGCTCCAGAAAAGTTTTCTGGCTGCATCCAGGCTGGACACAGGGTATGCTTTTTCTTGGGAACCTGTTGTCAGAGAGATATTGAGTTCTGTGGCTATGAAGTAGGGGACATTTTCCCTGTGTTCCACTGGCACCTATTCCCCAATAAGAGACCCACTGGCCCCAATCTTTTGACTCTCGGTGCCCATGCCCTGCTGAACTTGTGCTCTGCAGAAAAGTGATGGCTGTACTCAACATGGACTTGTGGTGTGTTGGGAACCACCCTGCCTGGTTTCAGAAGCTGAAAACCTCCAAATGGCTAAGGCTGAGTGAGTGACCTTAAGACCATAAGCCACTAAAGAGACAAAGCTTATCTCCATGGCAGGGGGGCCGCCTCTGCTCCTTTTGCTTCTTCTATAACTGGCCCTCAATGATTGATCAGTTAGCCAGTGACAGGTAAGATTCCCCAAGGGGAAAATGACCTCAGTTAACAGGCATGATCACAGGGAGGCTCTAGGGAAAGACTTGGGGGGCTATGGAAAAAGGGGGTGATGGACCCTCACCCCTCAGCTTTGACAAAGCCTGAGTCCTCATTCTGTCTGCAAGAAGTCTCCTAATCTCTTGGCTGCCTTACTTCCCCTTCCTGACTTAAGCCTGAAACAATGACAGAGGGTGATGCAACCCTGTGCAGTAAAGGGCGACTTCCCCAGGTGATCAGACCTAAGAAAGAATATGTAAAATCCTGTGAAACTTGCTTTGTTTAGAATGCTCTCAATTAAATGATAAGGGTCCAAGAGAGAAGTGAGTTTGTTCCTCAAAGTTTTATGGCTCTTTAGCTATCCGACCCTGACACAAAATAGGCCCTCACAGTTCTTTGTATGTTTGATTCTAATTGCCTGATAATGATTAATGAGCTTTACCTGTATTCTTGTGCAAAGTGAACCCAATTAAAACCTGTCAAGGTGAGGATCAGGGCACTCTCCTCTTGAGAGAGTAGTTGTGCCATCCCTTTTCCTCCACAGGACTTGGTAGTCCATATGAATTTATCTCATATCTCATCCATAAAGCTGTGGACACTGCAGGCCAGTGTGTGTGCCAGTGGTGGGCTCTTTCTTGGGGATTCCTGGTAAAAGACTGAGTGGTAGGGCTCTGGTGTAGGGGCTATTTTCATTTCCCTGAGGGACAGAGAGAAGCCACCCTCACACAAAAGGCACACTAGTATCATCCTCCTCACCCTGATTGCTCTACTATCTCAAGCTTACACCTTTTAATGGAGACTGTGCATTGTAGCCAGGCTGGGCCCACTGAACTGACTTTGTTCAGAAGGCTCTTGAGGAAGTCCAGTAAGCCTGAAGGGGTGGTAGAGCAGCTGATCAGTGGAGGTGGATCTTGGGATGCCTTGGGCATTTTATTTATATTCCCATGGGATCATAACTAGAAAGGTGACTTTGGTTCCGAGTTTGGCCTTTCCCATACACACTTAGGCCCAGTAGAGTCAGTCACACACTACAGATTGTTTGGTAGATCCAGACAAGTGTCCTAAGGCCAGTTATGGGAAGCATCTGACACTGACCTCACCAAAATCCCTCACAAGTTCACCCAGAACCAATATACCCAGTGGTACCTCAGATACCACCAGGGTATAACCCAACTAGCCACACAAGTGGCACAGCCAAAGGGAGATCTTAGAAGGTACTAGACCCTGCTGGGGCTAAATCCACATTGGGGCAGCCTCTACATTGTAGCTTATACAGTTTGTTTGGGGTTGATTCTCATAGTCAACCTGCCTGAGGGTTAACCCCACACATGGGTGAATCAATGTCAAACAAGACTCAGCTATAAAGGGAAGGCTCACATAATATACACAAGAGACATTCTGGAACACCTAGCTCAGGTGATCAGGAAGATTGTGTCACTGAGACTCACAAGACACCTACTACATAAAACCACTATACCAAGATTGGAAGACACAGCAGACCTACCTAATACACAGAGACAAACACAAAAAGACAAAATGAGACAAAGAAACATGCCCTAAGTGAAAGAACAGGAGAAATCCCCAGAAAA
This sequence comes from Tonatia bakeri, assembly GCA_004024845.1. Classification (NCBI taxonomy): domain Eukaryota; kingdom Metazoa; phylum Chordata; class Mammalia; order Chiroptera; family Phyllostomidae; genus Tonatia; species Tonatia bakeri. Next base: position 52,966 of record PVIA01003239.1, on the reverse strand, counting down.
AGAACTAAATGAAATGGAGGCAAATAGCTACCAAATGCAGAATTCAGAACAATGATTGTAAAGATTGTCAAGGAACTTAGAGGAAAATGAATGAACTCAGTGGGAACTTAAACAAAGAGATAGTAAACATTAAAAAGGACAGAGAAACAATAAAAAGTATGAAATAAATACAAAATATCAATGAAATCAAGATCTAGTGCTTTGAAAAGAAAATCCAGATTGACAAAGCTTTAACCAGACTCATTAAGAAACAAAGAGGACTCAAATACTTAAATAAAAGAGAAGTGACATATGACACCACAGAAATACAAAGTATTATAAGAAAATATCATGAACTATATGCCAACAAATTAGACAATCTGGAAGAAAAAATTTCTAGCAATATACAATCTTCTAAAACTGAATCAAGAAGGATAAAAAATCTAAATGAACCGATCATAACTAATGATATTGAAGCAGTAATAAAAACACTTCCAGCTAAATAAAATTTCTGGACCAGAAAGCTTCACAGGTAAAGTTTACTAAATATTGAAAGAAGAACTAACACCTTTTGTCAAACTATTCCATAAAATTAAAGAACAGGAAAGACTTCCCAGCTCATTTTACAAGGCCACCATTATCCTAATTTCAAAACCAGATGAAACACTACAATGAAAAAAAAAATGAGCCAATATCCATGATGAACAGAGTTACAAAAATTCTCAACAAAATATTAGTAAACCAATTAAGCAATACATTAAAATGATCATATACCAAGATCTAGCAGGGTTTATTACTAGGATGCAAGGTTGGTACAATATCCACAAATCAATTAACATTATACACCACATAGACAAAATAAAGGGTAAACAAATATATGATCTTTTTTCAATGGATGCAAAAAAGGCACTTGGCAACATCCAGTGCCTATTAATGATAAAAAGAAACCTCTCAGCAAAGTGGGAATAGAGGAGGGAACATACCTAAACATAATGAAGGCCATATATGGCAATCCCACAACCAACATCATACTCAAAAAGGAAATCTAAAAGTGTTTCCTTTAAGATCAGGAACATGGCAGGGATGTCTGCTTTTACCATTCTTATTCAACAGTACTGAATGTCTTAGCTACAGCAATCAGACAAGAAGAAGAAATAAAATGCATTTACATTGGAAAGGAAGAATTAAAACTGCCAATATATGCAGATAACATGATACTGTTTATAGATAACCCTAAAATTCCATCAAAAAATTATTATAACTTGTAAGTGAACTCAGTAAAGTAGCAGAGTACAAAATTAATATCCAGAAGTCAGTTGCATATTTATAAACCAATACTAAATTATCAGAAAGAGAAACAGAAAACAATTTAATTTACCATTGCATTAAAAAAATAAAGTACCTAGGAATAAACTTAAGCAAGGAGGTAAAAAACTTGGACTTGGAAAAGTATAAGATACTAAAGAAATTGAAGTAGATAAAAATAAATAAAAAATATATTGTGTTCATAGATAAAAAGAATTACACCATTAAATTGTCCATACTACCCAAAGTACTCTATAGATTCAATTTAATTCCTCTCAAAATACCAGTGGAGTTTTTCACAGAACTAGGAAAAATAATCTAAAAATTTATATGGCAGCACAAAAGACCAGAATAGCCTTAACAATTTGAGGAAGACAAAGTTAGAGGTATCACTATATCTGATATCAAACTATACTACAAGGCAATAGTATTAAAACAACATGGCACTGGCATAAAAAGAAACAGACCTGTGATCAATTGAATAAATAGAGAGTCCAGAATAAACCCACATCTTTATGGTCAATTAATATTTGACAAAGGAGCCAAGAACTTACAGACTATTCAAAAATGGTGCTTGTAAAATGGGATAGATACATACACAGGAATGAAACTAGACCACCATCTTACCCATAAAGGAAAAACTTAAAATAGATTAGAGACTTAAATGTACCCAAGAGCATACAACTTCTAAAAGAAAAAATAGGCAGTAAACTATTAGACATATCTCTTGGCAATAATTTTTCTGATGTATCTCTTTGGACAAGAGTAACAAAAGAAAAAAATAGGCAAATGGGGCTGCATTAAATTTAAAAGATTTTGCACAACAAAGGAAACTATCATCAAAATAAAGAGACAATCTACTTAATGGATGAAGGTATTTGCCAATGATACATCTGATAAGGGGTTAATATCCAAAATTTAGAAAGGATTCAGGGAACTTAACACCAGAAAAATAAACAAACAATGGAAAAATGGGCAGAGAACTGGAATAAACATTTCTTCAAAGAAGATATACAAATAGCCAATAGACATATGTAAAATTGCTAAATATCATTAATTAACAGAGAAACATAAATCAAAACCACAATGAGATATCATATTACACCTGTCTGAATGGCTATCATCAATAAATCAACAAAGAACAAATGTTGGTGAGGGTGTGGCAAAAAGGGAACCCTACTGCACTTTTGATGGAAATGCAGATTGGTGCAAATATCATAGAAAATGGTGTGGAGGTTCCTCCAAAAGATTAAAATTTTAACCACCTTATGAACCAACAATTTCACTTTTATTGGAAATTGTAGAAAAAAACCCAAAACACAAATTTGAAAAATTTGAGCACTCTGTTTATTGCAGCATTATTTGCAATATCCAAGATATGCAAGAAACCAAGTCTCCATCAACAAATGAGTGGGTAAATGTAGAAGAATACCATTCCGCGGAATCCATGCCTGCTGCAGATGCTCGTCAAAACATGCGAAATACACAGAAACTACCATGATTAAAGATGCTAACAGAACTGCTGTGATTCTGGACAGAGACTGGAGTTTTATCATATGAAAAGACTACATGGTTCAAAGGGCTAGTTTTGGTTTCCTGTCTGTGCCTTTAAATTCTAAGTAAATAATATCCTCCAGCAAACAGATCTCACAGGATCACGCATATTCTATGTCCCAGGCCTGATTACCCTGGGGTCCGCTCTCTCCGGTCTGGGCTGCCCCTATTAACTATTAGCTCTGTAAGCTAGAGGCTGGCAGTCAGAAGACAAAGGCAGGAGACTAGGATCTCTCACATCTAAGAACAAAGACTCAGGCTTTGAGGGGGCAGGGGCTGATGTTGATCTCCCCTTCATTTCCACAGCCCCGTGAGTCTCATCCCAGAGGCCTTCACGTGATCAATGCCTGTCTTAGGTTCAATCTCCTTCCTAGAGAATTGTTACCCATCATAAAGGCCAGGCACAGAACAGGTAGCATTCATGCCAGGGGAATAAGTTTTGTCTCCTTAGTGGCTCCTAGTCCGGAGGTCTCTCATTCAGCCCAAGTCATGGGGGGTTACAGCTTCCTGAGACCAGGCAAGGCAGTCCCCAACAGGTAAAAAAAGCTTGTACATATACACAATGGAATACTACTTGGTCATAAAAAAGAATGAAATCTTACCACCTGAGACAACAGTGAAGGACATAAATGATATTATGCTGAATGAAATAAGTTAGACACAGAAAGACAAACATCATATAATTTCACTTATATGTGAAATCAGAAGAATAAAATAAAGAAATAAACAAAATAGAAACATCTTCATACACAGAGAACAGATTTACAGTTGTTGAGGGGGCTGACTGTGTATGAAAGGTGAAGGAATTGAGAAGTACAAATTGATAGTTCCAATATAGTCACAGAGATGTGAATTACTTCTACATTACATAAATTACATAGGGAATATAGTCAGTACTATCGTAATAACTATGGTGTGGGGCCAGGTAGGTACTTGCAACTTTGAGGGGACAACCCTGTAAAGTACATGATTTTCTGACCACTATGCTGTACACTTAAAACCAAGAGAGAAAAATGAATGTAAACTCTAGTTGAAAAATTAAAAAAAAAGGTAATTAAAATGATAAATGGAATACATCAGGGGTTGCAAACATTTTCAGAGAAAATTTTAAGGCTTCATGGATCATATGCTTTTTGTTGCAACTACTCCAACCTAGGGTTGCAACATAAAAGCAGACATAGACAATATAGAGAGAATGAATGAGACTTCAATACAATCATTATTTCTCATGTTGGTTCAGTTTTCTCTGTTCTTTGTTTAAATTTTATTTATTTGTTTTAGAGAGATAGAGGAGAAAAACATTTGGGGGAGATTAGTTGTTTGTTTTATTTACTCATTCACTGATTGATTCTGGTATGTGCCCTGACCAGGGATCAAACCCACAACCTTAATGCATCAGACAGCATTCTAACCAAGTGAGCTACTTGGCTAGGTGTCTATTTTTCTTAGTCAAAATTTTTATTCATTGTTTTCATCTCTTTTTGCTTTTCCTAATTCTGTAAAGGCCTAATTCATCATTACATTAATCAGTTAATTAATTTATTAATTTAATCCCTTTTAATTCTAGTGAATTATAATTTTTTGTTCTTACTCTTTGATTTCCCCCCAAAATGACATATGTTGTCATTTTTGCTTTCATTTAATATTATAACTTATAATTTTAGCCTTAAATTTTAAAAAATGCCTCTTTACATGTCTTTAAGGACACATGGACTGCTTCTCAGTTCTCTGAGCAAGTGATCTTTTAAAAAAAAATCAGTGACACAAAATGAATAACTTTTAGACACATCAATTGTCTGCATGTTTAGGTTCTTTTTTCCTTTTGCTTTAATATTTTCTCATAGATTCAGGTTAGTTTCTTTCACTCATTCTGCAATTCTCAAATACCATTTTACATACATTATTATTCCATTCATAGAGTTTTAATGACTTTATTTTATTACTACATGTTATTTTTAGATCAACTTATTTGTATTGAGATATAACTGACATTGAATGTATATTCAAATGTATACAATGAGATTATTTGATATACAATGTGAAATTATTACAATAAAGTTAATTGACACATCCATAACTGCATAGCTACCCTTAAAAAGTTTGCTGAGAACTTTTAAGATGTACTCTTTTAGCAATTTCAAAATACACTACATACACTATTATTAACTATAGTCATCCTATTGTACATTAGATCCTCATTAACTTATATATCTTATACATAAAGTCTGTACTGTTCCCATTTTCCTATCCCCTAGAACCTGGTAACTACCATTTTACTGTTTCTATTAGTTTAACATTATTTTTAAATTCCACCTTTAATTAATATCATACAGTATTTGTCTTTGTGTGCCTGACTTATCTCACTTACCATATTGCCCCCCAGGTTAATCTACAAGCTAAAAAGCTTTTTCACAATAAAGGAAATGATCAACAAAATGAGAAGGCAACCTATGAAATGGAAGAAAATATTTGCAATCCATATATCTTTAACAGGGTTAATATCTAATGGCGGGAAAAGGGTGAAGGTTTACAGGAACAAATGTAAAGGACACATGGACAAAATCAAGGGGGCTCAGAAATAGGGGAGGGAAATGGGGGATGGCAGGGGTGATGGGGAGGGGTGGGGGAAAAGGCAGAAAATTGTACTTGAACAACAATAAAATTCAAAAGTATTTAATTACAAAAAAGAAAAAAATATAAAGAACTCATATAATTCAATAGCAATAATAGTAATAATAATCATCTGACTAAAAATTGCCAAAGGACCAGAATAGACATTTTTCTAAAGATGAGATAGATGTAAGTGGCCAACTGGCACATGAGAAGGTGTTCAACAGCACTAGTCACCAGGGAAATGCAATTCAAAACCACTTTACACCTGTCCTGTTAACATGAGTCTTTTCAGCTATTATGAAAAAGACAAGAGATAAATAGTGTCAAGGGTGTGGAGAAAAGGGAACCCTTGTATGTACATTGTTGGTTGAAATGTAAATTGATACAGCTATTATGGGAAACAGTATGAAAGTTCCTAAAAAATTAAAAATACAACTACCAATGATCCAGCAATTCCATTCTGGGAATATATATGAAAGAAGTGAAAGCATCTTAAAGAAATACCTATACTTCCATGTTTATTGCATTATTCACAATCACCAAGAAATGTAAACAACCTAAGTGCCCATCAATGGATAAATGGATAAAGAAAATGTGGTATACAAAATGGAATATAATCAGGCATAAAATGAAGGAAATCCTTCTATTTGCAACAATGATGAACCTGGAGGGAATTATGTTATCTCATAAGAATCTTCATAATTGGATCACTGTAGCTATGTCTCAAATTTGATTTCTGGCTCTGGTCAGTGTGGTCCAGTTGGTTGGAGTGCTGCCCTGGGTGATGTGGGTTTGATTCCCAGTTGGGTTACATACCTAGGTTGTGGGTTTGTGTGGAGGGCAGGGCCAATAAAATGTCTTTGATTCAATTAAGATAAAGTATGTAGCACAAAGTAGAGTAACTTATGTCAATTAAAATGACTGTCAGTCAGCCATTACATTTTGGCTCAAGAGGAAAATTATCTAAGTCTGAATAAACACATCTGGCAAGGAGACACATATAAGATATCTGCCCATGTGTTCAGAGCAGCCACATCTGCAGAGGGGAACCACCAATAGCTAGGATCCTGGAGAAAGTGCACACTTGCCAGTATGGGTGTCAAGTAAAACAGTCATGTACCACCCATAGGCTCCTTGGCAATTACCATACTTAATATCAGGGGTGCCAAGATACTTATCAAAAGACACAGAAGGGTGGATCTCACCACTTTCAGGGTATAACTGAGGCAGGCTCCAGACCCTGCTGAGACAGCCGAGCTCCACACACCACAGTGCTGCACCATGCCACACTGGTCTCCTGTGGTATCAGCCACCAGAGTCTCTAGACTGCTGGACTGAAGGCTTCATCTGCCCTGCTGCCAACCTGGCTCTGGAGATCCTTCCTTGCAAGATGCTGACAACTCCCTTGCTGACCATGCTGTCTCCTGGACCTGCAGACTGAGACTCTGGAACTCACGTTCCTTATCCCTCATTGATTACTCTGTGTGTGTGTGTATTTTTCTCTTAGATTGTTAGAGTATGAGCAGGATGTTAATGTGTATTGATGTTCTCCTTTGAGTGAACTGCATTCAATAAAAGCTGAGTGAATAGCATCATTACTGTGTGTGACTCTTGTCCATTCCTTGGTGTGGGGCTGTTCAGCAGGCATCTACTGGAGTAGTTGCCCCTCTGACTTACAGGAAAGACTGTATCATGAACCTACACTTGTGACAGTTTGATATCTGGTTCAGGCGTGTGTGGAAGGCAAACAGTACATGTTTCTCCTCGCATCAATGTTCACCTCTCTCCCTTCCCTTCTCTCTAAAAGCAATGAAAAAATGTCCTCAGGTAATGATTTAAAAAATTGATTTCTGTATGCATTTTCTACATGGACAAGCTTATTTCAATCATTAAAATTTCAACCTTTATATGCCTGCTTCCTGGCTTATTTGCCTTTTCCTGGATTGTTTGTTTTGTTTTGTTTTTTTACTCTCAACAATTATATAGTTCCTAAAATATTTGCCTATGTACAGATCAATTTAAATACTGTTGGGAAAGTTTTCCTTGAAGCTTTAGCCCTTACTATTACTCTTTGTCTCTTGAAGCAATTGTTTTATGTTCCCTTTCTTCTATAGTCGAACATATATACGTGACCTATGGACATGGACAATGGTGATGGGATTGACTGTGGGCATGGGGGGTGGAATTGGAGGAGGTTGGCACAGGGGGGAAAGTGGGCCAACTGTAATAATGTAAACAATAAAATACTTAAAAGGAAAAAATAAAGCCCATATTTATTATAAACCCACAAAAAGCCAGTAATTAACCAAGTCACAACATAACAGTGGGTCCAAAATCTATTGATCTCCTTTTCATACAGTTATGACACCTACCATTATTATATGTTGTGGCATGTTTTACATATTTTATTTTTATTTAGATAGACTTTACAAATATAAAATAACAAAATTTGCAAGGTTAAGAAATTTACTCTGTCAAAAGGGTATGGCAAATTCTTATACTATCTATCTGTTTTGTTAGTAATTTTCCTACCTATTCAAACAGTCATCTGATTTTTTTCCATGATTTATCCTGTCCCATACACAATTTTGAGGAAAGGGACTGCATATTTGCATTATAATATCTAGCAGAATTTGCAACTCATAGCAAGGCATAGTAAATGTTTGCTGTCAAGAATAAAAATAATCTATGTTTATAGAAATATGTTCATTGAATACTATATATCACTCCAGTTATGTGAACTTTTTGGAAACCAAGCAGCAGAACATCTGCTCTGGTATGGGTGTTAGTTAGCAAAGTTTCTTTAGTTTCTTTATATTTTCAATTGAAACCTTGCTAAATTACAGGCCACTTCCTTGTGAGAATGATAGCTTTTGTAATCAAAAACTCTGTTTATTCATGTTCTTGGAAACTTGTGTTTAAGCAATATATAATAAGACATATCTGACAGCTGCAAAATAACAAATCCAAATATCTCCCAACAATAATGCTCAGTAATATGCGCAGAGGAGAGGTACATTTCACCACATAGTTCTCCATGCTGAGTGATTAAAATGAACCAGCTGTGATAAAAAGGACTTATCATTTATAACTCAAACTCAGCAGTCTTTCTAAAAAGTGTGTCTTCCATCAAAAATGCTTACAAGGACAATGAAAAAAATTCTTTCCATAAACTCTACAAAATGCTGGTTATAGTAATTAATATTTTAAGTATTTTAAGGAAATCTTAAAAATTAAATAGGCCTGTAAACATTTTAAGGCCAAATGTCTTGGTCAATATGTTTTGAAGGAGTGCTTCTTCGGCAGCTGATTTAAATGCTTCTTCAGCATTTATTTATTAAAATGACTCATTGTGTTTGGATAATATAAATGAAGGTAACAGAATCACTTTATTTTTGGTTGGTTGGTTTTATAAATGTTAGTTTCATTTTTGAGCAAAGCTTACATTAATGAGCAACAAGTTACAACCAATCAATTTTAAAAAGCAGATAAAATTTATATACTCATTATAAGTGGGAGTATTACATAACAGTTGATAGCACATACTAGAGGACTGCAGCTCCAGCACCAAGAACGTGTGTCCTTGGACAAGTTACTTACTTATATGGTGTTCTGTGACTCTTTACCCACTTGTAAAAAACATGATCATAGAACCTGCCTCATTCGGGTTGCTAGGAGAATTAAATTAGTAATTTTTAAATCATTTTATTGTTATTTTATTATAGTTGTCCTAATTTTTCCACCTGAGCCTCCTCTACCCATCACAGCCCTCTCTCCCACAATTTCCATACTCTTGTCCATGTCCATGGCTCATTCATACATGTTCTTTGTCTAGTCACTGCCCCTTTTTTTCTAGCATTATCTTCCTCCCCCCTCCCTTTTGTTTACTTTCAGTCTGTTCCATGTTTCCATGCCTGTGCTTCTATTTTATCATTAGTTTATTGTTCATTAGATTCCTCTTACAGATGAGATGATATGGTATTTCTCTTTCACTGTCTGGCTTACATCACTTACCATAATATTCTTCAGTTCCATCCATGATGTCGCAAGGAGTAGGAGCTCTTTCTTTCTTTCTGCTGTGTAGTGTCCATCATGTCAGAATGGCTATCATTAATAAATCAAGAAACAAGTGTTGGCGAAATTGTGGAGAAAAGGGAACCCTAGTGCACTTTTGGTGGGAACGCAGACTGGTGCAGCCACTGTGGAAAATAGTATGGAATTTCCTCAAAAAACTAAAAATGGAACTGCTTTTTGATCCAGTGATTCCACTGCTAGGAATATACCCCCAAAATTCTGAAACACCAATTCAAAAGAACTTATACACCCCAATGTTCATAGTGGCATTATTTACAATAGTCAAGTGCTAGAGACAATCTAAGTGTCCATCAGTAAATCGAGTGGGTCAAAAATTAGTTATTTTTATTTTTATTATATTTTATGTATTACCATTTATCCTTCTAAAACCTCTTCCATCTCCACTCACTCTTCTTTCTCCCCTGCAATCACTACACTGTTGTCTGTGTCCATCAGTTCTTTTTCTTCTTTTCTCAATCCATCCACCCCCCACCAGAGCTATCAGCCTACTCTCTATGAGACTGTCTCTATTATGCTTGTTAGTTCAGTTTGTTCACTAGAGTCCACATATAAATGAAATCATATGCTATTTGTCTTTCTCTGACTGGTTTATTTCACTTAGTAAAATGGGCTTCAGGTTCATCCATGTTGTTGCAAAGGGTAAAAATTTCTTTTTTTATAGCCAAGTAATATTCCATTGTGTAAAAGTATTAAAGCTATTTTATCCACTCATCTACTGATGGACATTTGGGCTGCTTCCAAATCTTGGCTATTGTAAATAATGCTCCAATTAATGTAGGAGTGCTTATAGTCCTTCAACGTATTGTTTTCAGTTTTTGAGATAAATTCCCAGAAGTGGAATTTCTGGGTAATAAGGCAGTTCCATTTTTAATATTGCTTTACACAGTGGCTGCAGCAATCTGCATTCCCACCAACAGAACAAAATGGTTGTCCTTTCTCCACTTCCTTGCCAGCACTTGCTTTTTGTTGATTTATTGATGATAGTCATTCTGACAGGTGTCAGGTGATATCTCATTGCAGTTTCAATTTGCACTTCTCTAGTGATTCATGACATTAAACATATTTTCATATGTCTACTGGACATCACCTATATGCCCTCTTAGGAGAAGTGTCTAGTCTCGTCCTCTGCCCATTTTTTAACTCAATTATTTGGTTGTGGTGTTAAGTATTATAAGTTATTTACAAGTTTTGGATACTAACCACTTATCAGTTATATTGGCAAATATGTTTTCCCATTCAGTGGGTTGTTTTTTCATTTTATGGATGATATCCTTTGCTGTGAAAAAAAATTTTAGTTTGATATAGAACCAATTTGTTAATTTTGTTTTGTTTCCCTTGCCTGAGGAGCTATATCAGAAAAAAATATTGTTACAGGCAACACCCAAGATTTTACTACCTATGTTTTCTTCTAAAATTTTTATGGTTTCAAGTCTAACATTTAAGTCTTTAATCTATTATGAATGTATTCTTGTGTGTGGAATAAGAACGTGGTCTAGTTTCATTTTTCTGCAAATATTTTTCCAATTTTTTAAACATCATTTATTGAATAAACTATGTGTAGACAACTGTATGTTTTTGAATCTTCTGTCAAACATTAACTGACAGAAAAGTTGTGGGTTTATTTATGGGCTCTCTATTCTGTCCATTGATCCATATGAGTTTATTATGCCAACAACATGTTGTTTTGATTACTGTGGCATTATCATACATTTTAATATTAAGTAGTGTGATCCCTCCAAATTTGTTCTTTGTTCTCAAGATAGCTGTTTTAATTTGGTTCCATTAAATTTTTGTAATATTTATTCTAGCTGTGAAATACACCATTGGTATCTTAATAGAAATTGCATTGAATCTATAGATTGCTTTGGGCAGTATGTGCATTTTAATGACATTAGTTCTTCCTCTCTATGAAGACCATATATGCTTCTACTTATTTGTACCTTCTTCAGTTTTTTCCTTCAATGGTAAAAGCAGACTTTTGTGTGCAGCTTGGTCCTTTCCACATGCACACAGTCTCACCAGAGGGAAACACAAGCTATGGTCGCTAATAGTTCCAAACAGGTTTCCCAAGGACAGTAAAAGGCAGTATCCAACATAGGTCTGCACCAAAATCTTTGAAGATCTACCTAATACATAGAAACAAACCCAAAGAGGAAACAAGAAGGGAAGACAAAGAGACTAGCCACTAATTTTTAAAAAAGAGAGAATTCTCCAGAAGAAAAGCTAAATGAATTTGAGGCAAACAATTTTTCAGCTATAGAATTCAAATAACAATTATAAGGATGTTCAGCAACATAAAAATACATAGAAACCATAAAAAGGCTGAGTTGGAAGTAAATAATTCAATATCTGAAATAACTAATACACTGGGAGGAATAAACTTTAGGTTAGAGGAAGCAGAAGATTGAATCAGTGAATTGGAAGATAAGTTAGGAAAAAAATCCAATCAGAGTGACAAAAAGAAAAAAATTAAAAATAAGATAGTTTAAGGAACCTTTGAGATAATATGAAGCATAATGACATCTATATTAGGGAGTTACCAGAAGGGGAAGAGAGAGAGCAAAAGAGTGAGAAATTATTTTAAGAAATAATGACTAAATATTGCCCTAACCAGGTGAAGGAAAAAGGCACACAAGATCAGGAAGTGCAGAGAATCCCAAATAAAATGAATGCAATGAGGCCCATACCAAGACACATCATAATTAAAATGGCAAAGTTTAAAGATAAAGAGAGAATCTTAAAAGCAGCAAGAGAAAGACAATTAGTTTCCTCCATGGTAGTTCTGATAAGACTGTCAGCCCAATTTCCAACAGAAACGTTTCAGGACAGAAGGAATTAGTAGGAAATGTTCATATATTAAAAGAAAAAAAAAAACAGGAACTTACCATTTAGACAGTAGTGTAGGTAAATGTGGCTTGTCTTCCTGAAAAACCACATCAAAATTACAAATAAAATATAGAACAACCATCACTTGGAATCATCTGAAATCAAATTGAATGAAAGTCTGACAACTACAGAAGTAAATAAACACATTTGTCCTTCCTGGTAGGAGGGGTGGACATGCAGGAATGTGTTGGTCACACACTCACATGCAGCAAATAAAAATTTTGGAGAGATATCTCTGGAGGGAGGAATCCCTGTCCCACACCAGGCCACCCAGCCCAGGACTCCAGTGCCAGGAACATAAGTCCCCATAACTTCTGGCTGCAAAAAACAGCAGGGGTTGAGTTGGTGGAAGAAACTTCTGGAGTCCCAAGCAGATCCCTTTAAAGAATTCACGCATGTACTTATTCAGATTCACTCTGTCTGAACTCCAGCACTGGGATACAGCTTGAAAGTAACCAGTGGTATATAGGGAGGTACTAAACTGTCTGGCATCAAGATGAGAGTTGAGGGAGCTTTTTCTAAGACAGAAAGAAGCCCCATTCTGAGCCCTCCCCACACACAGTCACAGCTGACAGGCTAATGCCACATCCGAGACTATGTCAACCCTACTAACATTGTTTGCTCCACCCTGAATACCCTCTAAGACTCCATCCCACCCAATTTATAAGCCTACGAAACTGTTAACTTTGACTTTTCCAAGTGAATGACTGGCCTAGGCTCATGCTTCACAACTTCCCAAATACTAACAAACATGCAACAGCCAGCCTCAGTGAGACACCAGCCTCTGAACTTTGTGTTAAGTGATGCCAGGCCTAGCACTATCAGCAACCAACCCAGACTCATGGCTTCATTTTGCCTGGGAATCTCTAAGTCCAGCACACGTAGCAGCCTTCTCAGATTGCTTTATAGCTGAAGCAAGATGGCCCCAAGAAAAACATAGGTAGTGACTGACCTTGCCCTTCACCTCCCAGGAAACCTCAGAGTTTGTGCATTCAGTAGAGAGCTACAAACCACATCATAGCACCACCACCCTGCCCCTGCATAGCTTATCCTCCATGGAGGTCAGAGGTTAGTAGTGAGTGCTCACTGCCTGTCCTTGCAGCTGGCTAAATCCCCCCAACTGACCTGCCAACAGCAATCATGGCTCATTTATAAGAGGGTGTACTCATCCCACATGAAGGGCACACCTCACATAACTAGCTTGGGCAATAAGCTGTGCCACTGGACCCTGCAGGACACCTACTACATTAGGCCATGCTATTAAGACAGGAAGTTATAGCAGCTCTGTGTAACACATAGAAACAAACACAGTGAGGCTGCCAAAATGAAGTGACAAAAAACATGGCCCAAATGAAAGAACAGATCAAAACTCCAGAAAAAGAACTAAACAAAATGGAGATAAGAATCTATCAGATGCAGAGTCAAAACACTGGTTATAAGGATGCTCAAGGAGATCAGTGAGGATCTCAACCACATAAAAAAGATCCCATCAGAAATGAAAGGTATACTAATTGAAATAAAGAACAATTTATAAGGAAACAACAGTAGAGAAGATGAAGCCAAGAATCAAGTCAAGGATTTGGAACTAAGTAAGCAAACAGCATCCAGTCAAAACAACAAGAATTTTAAAAAATTAAAGAAAATGAGGGTAGAGTAAGCAGCCTGTGGCACAATTTTAAGCATTCCAACATTTATATCATAGGAGTGCCAGAAGGAGAAGAGAGAAAGTAGAAATTAGAAATCTATTTGAAAAAATAATGGAAGAAATCTTCTCTAATTTGGTGAAGGAAATAGGCATGCAAGTTCAGGGAGCACAGAGAATCCCAAACAAGATGGATTCAAAGAGGCCCACTCCAAGAAATGTCACAATTAAAATGTTAAAGCTTAAAAATAAAGAGAGAATCTTAAATGCAACTAGAGAAAAGCAGTTAGTTGCCTACAGGGGAGTTCCCATAAGACTGTCAGCCGATTTCTCAAAAGAAACTTTTCAGGCTAGGAGGAATCATCAAAAAATATCCAAAGTCATGAAAACCAGGGGTTTACAGCCAAGATTATTCTACCCAGCAAAAATATCATTTAGAATCAAAGATAAATTGCAGACAAAGTGCATCCAGGACAAGAAAAACTGAAGGCATTCATTTCTAAACCATTATTATATGAAATGTTAAAAGTATTTATTTACTTTAATTATTTTAAAGATTTTATTTATTTATTTTTTGAGAGAGGGGAAGGGAGGAAGAAATAAAGGGAGAGAAACAGCAATGTGTAGTTGCCTCTTGCATGCCCCACACTGGGAACCTGGCCTTCAACCCAGACATATGCCCTGACTGGGAATCAAACCAGCATCCCTTTGGTTCACAAGCTAATGCTCAATTCACTGAGGCACAACAACCAGTGCTTACAGAGATTTATTTAAGAAAAAGAAGATGATCGAAACTATGCACAAATAAATAGAAACAAATAAATATTGGTCAACAATTGAATCTAAAAAGCAAATTAAGTGGGAAAAATCAACAGAGACAGAATCATGGATATGGAGAACATTATGACTGTTGCCAGATGGGGTGGGGGTGTCAGGGAATGGGTGAAGTGGTGAAGGGATTAAGTACAAATAGGTAGTTACAGAATAGCCATGGGGATGAAAAGTACAGTGTAGGAAATGGAGTAGCCAAAGAAATTATATGCATGACCCATGGATTGAACAATAGAGTGGGGATGGCCTGAGGGAGTGGGGGTTGCTGGCTGTAGGAGGGAAAGGGGGAAAATTGAGACAACTATAATAGCATAATCAATGATAATTTTTTTAAAGACTACTTTAACCAACAAGGCTATCATTTAAAAGTGAAGGAGAAATGAAGAACTTCCTAAACATGAAAAATCTGAGGAGTTTGTTACCAATAAACCAGTATTACAAGACATCATAAAGGATATTATTTTAAACAATAAGAAGAAAATCCTCATAGGAATATACCTAAAAGAATAAAATGGCAACCAGTACATACCTATTAATAATCACTTTAAATGTGAATGGCTCAAATGCTGCAAGCAAAGGACAGTGGGTAGTTGAAGGGATAAAAAATAGACACACGTATGTGCTATTCACAAGACACCCACCTCAGAACAAAAGATGCACACAGACTACAAGTAAGGGAATGAAAAAAGATATTTTGTGCTAATGCAAATGAATAACAACTCATTATGTGTCAAAATAAGATTTAAAACAAAGACTAGTATGAGACATAAGGCACTACATAATAAAGGAAGCTTTTCAATAAGAGGTATAACCCTTGTAAACATATATGTATCCCTATGTACAACATAGGAGTACCTATATACACAAACCAAATCTCTTCAGACATAAAGGGAGAGAGCAACAGTAATACAGTCATAGTAAGGGGTTTTAACATCCCATTGTTGTAAATGAATGTGCTATCCAAAGAGAAAATCAACAAGGAAAGTGGCTTTAAATGACACTCTAGACAAATGTGTTTAATTGATAACTCAGAACATTTTACCTCAAAGCAAGAGACTATACATCTTTTCAAGTGTACATGGAATGTTTTCTAAAATAGACCACGTATTAGGAAACAAAAGAAATCTCAATAAATTTAAGAAGATTGAAATCATATTAAGCATCAACATTTTTAAGAAAATATATACTTCATGCCCTTATTGGTATGGCTCAGTTGGTGGGTGTTGTCCAGCAAAGTGAAAGTGTGCCGGTCTGATTCCTGGTCTAAGCACCCATGCCTGCATTGTAGGTTCAGTCTCAGGTTGGGGCACACACAGCAGGCCACCAATCAGTGTTTCTCTTTCATCTCAGTGTTTCTCTCCTTCTCTTTCTCCCTCTCTCCTCTGCCATTAAAAATAAATAAATACAATATTTTTAAAAGAAAGCTTACATTTATTAATAAGGATGCATTATGATTTACTTGATTATTTCTATTTTAAGGTACATATTTTTTTCAATCTATTACATGTAGTAAAAGTCATGTGCTTACCTCTTAGTTCAGATGTGAAATTATTCATTAGAATAGATTATAAGTCACATACAGAGTCAAGTGGTCTGTTTTCAGTATCTTTGTCCCAAGTGTACTTATATTGAAGTAGGTCTACTTTTACTGATCAT
The DNA here is from genome assembly GCA_004024845.1 of Tonatia bakeri. Classification (NCBI taxonomy): domain Eukaryota; kingdom Metazoa; phylum Chordata; class Mammalia; order Chiroptera; family Phyllostomidae; genus Tonatia; species Tonatia bakeri. The sequence continues at coordinate 36,405 of PVIA01003239.1, read as the reverse complement.
CAGGACTACAAATGTGGCAGAAATTCTAACATTTTCTAAGAGAATAATCCAATTTGAGAAGAAAGCTAGTAGAATGACAAAGTGCTTTCAAATGTGATTGGTTCTTGGAAAAGTTGAAACCCAAAATTAAATTTGTCTCTATTGATATATCTTTGTGGCAATTGGAAGCAGAAAGTATTATGTACCATTATAACATAAGAAAAGACTATGTCATACTATGATAAAGGACATTTTAAAAGTGATTGTTCAAACTGAGTTGTTGAATGTGAAAGTACATTTTAAGGAAATTGGCAGTTATATTTTTCAATACTTTCCTCATGTATACTGGAAGCAAAATTCCTGGTATACAATAAAAATGACTTCCCCATTTTAAAACAATAAATGATATAGGGAAACTATCAAGTAATCAGTACCAGCATTAATAATATTTTTGCAGTTGGGAAAATACTGTAGCAGCATTTGGACTTTTTCCAGGTAATTTTGGGGCTTTGGTATCATGAATGCACCATCTGCCTGGGCAGGGTGACTGGTGACACAGTCCTACAGTGGAAATGCTCGATGCCTTGAGTAGATCATCCTGAACTATCCAAGTCGTATTTTAGGCTTTACATCTGTGTCGGATCTCAGAGTGTTTGTGTTGCTTGTAAATGTATCAAACTGAAATTGAGGATTTATTATCATCTGAATAAGGTCTAGAATTTAGCTTCCATTTCTTAAAATCTGTTGATCTGCCATTTCTTACATAATGCTATCAAGGTTATGGTTATGAAATATATTTTAGACTCTCTTCCCTTGTGATGGTTGGCTTTTCACTGTATGAGGTAAACTCAAGCTACAGGTCACATCTAGGTAAGGCAGAAACCTGCCGGGGAGAGCAAAGTCAAAAGATCTTTTCAAGAAGAAAAGTGAGTTTAATATATACATTTGTTGCAACAGTATAAATCAATTATGAAAGAATGCACTTTGAACTAGTTTTTCTGACTATTAAAATCGTTAAAAATCTGCTTAATTTTTTGTTTCTACTTTCTGAAAATTTGTCATTCATTTCTCATGATTAAATTAATGAAGCAAAACAAATATTTTGAATAGAAATGGGTCACATTTTTTAAAGTGATAAATTGTTAAATGTTGTATCCTTGGTGAAATACCATTGCTGTAAAAAGAAAAAAGATTTGAAGAATACATTTAAAAATGATACTTTCATTTCTGCTAATTGTTAAAAAATTGGCTTAATTTCAAATGAATACTTTTATTAATTTTTAAGCATAATGAAATGTCAGGGTTTAAAAACTTACTGCCTCAACATAATAGCATATTTGATTAGAGTTAGCCAGAGACATTGTATATGAGCTAAACAATTTGAGGGGATGGGATCCCATTTATTCCAAAACACAAATTACAACCCCATAAAATGCATAGTATAACATTTCCATCACTGTATGTGGTAATCCTAAAGTTATTATTAGCTATAAGCAACACTAAAAGATTCTTAAAAGATGAGTAAAAATATTCTTAATTGCCATTTACAGTAAAGGATTTTTCTACTCCAAAAAGTACAAAGTTTCTACTGATATATTTTTCTGCTCCTTGAACCAGTTTAGTCAATTCATGTTTATTGATCACCACAGATGATATGTTAACCTTTAGTTATAGAAAGATAGGATGTACACTACAGCTTCACTGAGAAGCTTAAGAGTCTAGGAGAATAAATTTGATAGAGTGGTTAGTGAAATGAGAGTTTTATGAACATAAAGCAGGTGTTCTTTTCCTTGAATAAGGACTCAGGGATTTTTCAGAAAGACTGAGTTTCTGAGATAATCTGAAGAATGATTCCAGAAAAAGAAAGAAAGGAAGGACATTTCAAGGAAAATAAGCAGCATGAACATAAGAAAAGTTATGCAACGTTTCAAGTAGTGTTATGACACTACAATTTAATGGTAGTTGAAAACAGATTCTGTAGTGGAAGCAGCAAGAGACGATGCTCATTTTTAATCAGGAGACGGTGGAGGACATTGAAGGACAAAGCAGAGAGAGCTTGTGCTTCATCTTGCATGATAAGTAAACACTGAAAAGATTTAGTAGACGAGTGAGATTCTATTGCTGACTGGAAAAAGAAATTTGAGAAGAGTAATCATGGTAAGAAAGATAGCAGTTGGGAAACTATTTAATAACCCAGGTGGAAGATGATGAAGGCCAAGATTGCTAATATGAGGGTAAGTGAGTAGAAGATGAACTTGAAAAGTATTTAGGAACTAAGATTGACAAGAACTTTCATTTGATTGATAGTGGACATTTTATAGGGCAAACACAGCTCAAGTAAAAGTAAATGAAAGGATTTAAAGGAACTGAAAACAATCTAGTCAGACAATAACATTTCAAGTGTTTCTGAATAAGTGGATCTCAAAACTGGCTGCACATAGAGTCAGTCACCTGGGGAGGTTAAAAGAAAAATTGAGGCTTCATTTTCTCCCAAGACCAATTATATAAGAATCCGTAGTGATGGGATTCAGGCATCTGTATTTTTAAAAAGCTTCCCTAATGATTCTAATGTGTATGCAGTATTGAGCACCATTGTGGTCTAAATTATTTTCCAGATGTGTTTTTTTTTTTTTTTAAGATTTTATTTATTTATTTTTGGAAAGGGAAGGGAGGTATGGAGAGAGAGAGAGAAACATCAATGTGCGGTTGCTGGGGGACATGGCCTGCAACCTAGGCATGTACCCTGACTGGGAATCGAACCTGCGATGCCTGGTTCGCAGCCCGCACTCAATCCACTGAGCTACACCAGCCAGGGCCCCAGATGTGTTTTTAACTTATAAAATTAAAAAAGAATAAATGGGAAATGAAAATGGAACTAAGAACTAACTTTTATCCTGTGGTTATTATATGAAGCACAAGAAGCACAGTGCATACTTTACATCACACTGGTCTTATTAGGTAGACATTATTATCCAAATTGTGTAGTTAGAGAAACCAAAGTATTGGAGATTGCAGTGAGTTTCTCAAAGTCATCTAGGTATTAGACAGCAAGGACTGGACTTGGCCCAGAATCTGTCTGACTCCACATTCCATATACTGAAAGTTGCTTTCTTTTTTTTTCTAAACTCAGATAATTGCTTTACTCTACAATTTATTTTTGTAACTATTTTTTAAAATTATACCATTTTGAAGTGTTATTCTTTTCTTCCTGTAGGGTTTTGGGAATTTCATGTAAATATTTCATAACTTGTTTTGGCATTTTTACTGTACGTAAAGAGAAAGGCAGTCTTGGGAGAAGCAAATGTTAGACTGATCGGGGAGTTAGTAAAGGTGGATACCAGCTCATGTACTTTTTTACCTTCAGAAATTTTAGAAATACAGATCAGTTCAAAGAAAAACATTGAAAATACATTGATCAAATCATCTAGAACTAACTCTGTCACCAACTTGGCATGTTTTATGCCATGGTTCCAAAAGAATAAAGGCTCTGTGAAATAGAGGGTTTTCTCCCCCTGTTTTTGCTCACTGATTTCTTTATAGCTGAGGAACAATACCTTATACAATACATCATGTACTGAACATTCTGTATTAAATGTCCCTGGAGCAGAGTGCTTCATATCATCAATAGTTCATTTTTTAATTTCCCCAATTTAATGGAAATTCATTTGGAGTATATTGTTAAATAAATCTTCTTTGCCGTCTGTTGACTTCTCTGCTTCAGAAGTGTGGATTATATGTACTATTGAATTTCCTTTGTCTTCAATATATATTTCTTTATGTATAATTTCCAAATCAATTTATCATTTTTCACTGCTATTCACTGTGGTTTTTAAAGCTCTTTTTAATAATTTAATTTTCTGTACTCTTATACTAATTCTTACTGATTCTAATTAATTTATTAAGTCTTTAGTGTCCCTTCTTAAGTTTGAAATTTTACTTTTTTTGTATCTTATCATGTTATCTTTAAGACATTATGCTTTTATTTCATCGATCTACAACATTTTGGAAAGGTTCTTTAAATTTTCCTGTTACAATGTTTTTGTGTATATATGAATCTTTTGTCTCTATCTTCTTTTTTTCATACTGCATAATATTTTAAATATTTTCAACTTCATATGCTTTCATCTAATTTGTCCATGGGAATTTCTGTCCATATATAATTTGTCATAATCTTTGTACTCTCTTTCCAATTATATCTCAGACCAATTTGATTTCCCCCTCAAATAAATTATGAGAGCCAGGAATTTTGTGTTCTCTGACATCTCTTCAGCTAAGGGATATGGTAAGATGGGAGAGATTTGTTTAGTGAAAATGTGTTCTGGTTTTGTTACCTTACCTGGACTCCAATGGTGGATGCCACAAACTTCTGTGTTATGTACCAGACCCTTATGTTTGAATCATGTTGCAAAGATATTATTTTCTTCTTAGAGAATCACACCCGTTATCTGCTTTTCCTGACTTCACTGTTTTCTTCCAATTAGCCAGTTTCAATAGTCAGACACGTATAGACTTCTATCTAATTGGTTTAACTAAAAACTTGCCATGTTTCTGAAACTTCACAAATTCAGTTATCTTTCCAATGCAGATGCTGAGGAGCCGATGCATGTAGGGATGAAATATTTCTGGTTCTCTCTGCCAATCCAAAATTACTTTCTCATTTTTTGGCCTCAGATTTGAGGTTAAATAAATTATACTTTAGACACTTTTCCCCCCTTTTGTTGCTATTGGTATAGATATTTTCCATTTCTTTTTAGTTTTTTTTTTTTTTTTAACTAACTTTGTTCCATGTGAGGGAAAGGAAATTCTCAGACTTCTACTTTTTAATTTACTTTTTCTTCAGATACATGAATATATATCACTAATTTTAAGAGAAATACTGATTAGGCTAAAAGTTTGAGTTATTGGAAGCTACAGGAGATTACAAAAATACTGAATGAGAAGGAGATGATTGGAATAATAAATGTAGATGGATAAGGTTAGCTTTATACTAGGTGTGAATATAAGTAAATTTCTAGGAAAGAGTGAGATATTTGAGGGATTTTATTCTTAATAACTACATTAAAAATAAGATTACCTCTTGGTAAGAGGAAAAATCAGATTTTAGTGGGTGGCTGTGTTATAGTAGGCAGTTAGATATTAACCAAGAGAGTAATGAATCAATGAGAAGCAGATATTTGATTAAGCCTAATTAAGCTTTATAGTCACCCCAGGGAATCTGCCTACTAACAGGGGGAGGGAAAAGGTGGTACAGGAGTAAGTCCTTTCACTGGGCTCATGCCATTAGAAGTCAAGATGGCTACCATAAAAGGGAGGAGACTACACTGGGAAAATCTGGGGAAAATATCAGATAGAATAAGGTCATAAGTCTGGGAAAAGCCAGAAAATAAACTGGATAGTTTGAAAGAAAGCCTGCTACCTCCTAAGCATAAGGAAATATAGAGAAGCTTAACAAAGTCTCTGGTCTCCTTAGCAGCAGTTGGGCTGGTGCATAGCAACCATCTCCAGTCACAGGCAGGACAGAAACAAAGAATAATTATAAGCTAGACTACTGGAACTTAGGATACCACATAATGGCACAGCATCTCCGGGACCTGGTTCTCCCTGTGGATTTGGTGGGGACAAGCATAAGCCTGTGGACCCAGAAACTAGAATTCTTCTGCAGCAGTGAGTTGGAGTTAAACACCATGCTGTGGATGAGACAATGGTGAACCTGAGGGCAGTGACTGCTATCTACCAGCTGAGTTCGGGAAGTGCATCATCAAGTGCAACAAACTTTTCAGGGGTGCTCTAAAAATCTTGCCACTATTTCTTAAAACTCCATTTACATGTGTGTCCCTGAGGTGCTGTGGTTCCTCAAGAACCTATTTTTAACCAATCTTCCTCTGGTAACAGTTGAATGAGTGGAAAAAAAGGGAACATGTGAAAAAATAGTGCAAACCATTATTTCCAAAACTTTTCTCTCTTTTTTTTAAATTGAACGTGTATTAGGGTGACATTGGTTAATACAATTAAATACATTTCAGGTACATAATTCTACACAGCTTCTGTATATTGTATTGTGTGTTCACCACCCCAAGTCAAGTCTCCTTCCATCACCATTATTTCCCCCCTTTTACCTCCTTTACCTCCCCTTTCCTCTGGACATCACCATACTGTTGTCTGTGTTCATGAGTCTTTCTATTCTTTGCTTAATACCTTTACACTTCTCACCCAGCCCCCACACCCCTCCCCTTTGACTGCTGTCAGTCTGTTCTACATATCCATGAGTCTGTCTCCAATTTGTTAATTCAGTTTGTTCATTAGGTTCCACATATAAGTGAAATCATATGGTAATTATCTTCATCTTACTGGCTCATTTCACTTAGCCTAATACTCTCCAAATCCACTCATGTTATTGCAAAAGTTAAGATTTCTAATTTTTTTTATGGTCAAGTAGTATTCCATTGTGTAAATTTACCACAGCTTTTTGATCCACTCATCTACTGATGGGCACTTGGGATGCTTCCAAAACTTCTTGATGTAGCCTTTATCTTTCCATTCCAAGCCTACCTACACAGGCTATATAAACATTCTTCTTTTTGTTTGCTTATTGGTTTGATTGCCTTTCTTCCCCTCTCTTTCTCCCTTGCTCTATTCACTATTAGCAGGTTCAATGCTCTCTGGGGATTTAGAGGTAATCTTAAGTGATATTGAGGTATTGTACCATAAACTCCATTATTTAAGTGAATACAGGGGAAGCAATAGTGCAGTGAAGAAAAAAATAATTTGCTCAATGAAACAGTTACTCTCCAAAGTATGATTTCCTTAGATTTATATAAAACTAATTCTTTTTACCTGGGCTTAGCTTCAATAATGGTAAGGGAAAAGTAAAAATAAATGGAATTGTGCTTAGAATTATTATGTGAGTCAAGTATAAAATATTTTCACCTAAAATATGTATACAGAAAATGTTGAAAGCCAGATAAATTCAGTATTACATACTAGAAAAGACAGTATTCAAAACTTTAAAAGTGATTTATTAATATAAGATATATAACAGAAGGTAAACTGACTTTAGGAAGCTTTGAATATTTTTGTATTTTTATCATAGGTAAAGCTAATATAATCAATCACATACCTTCAGTGTTAATATGTATGGAAAAGTAAGAATTTCATTTATTTCAACTATATGTCAGATTTCAGAAGATCAAACATGATCAAGTGAATTTATTTATTTTATTTCATAGTTGTCTGAATTCTGCCTTTATTCTACTCTTAGGATGATTGAAAATTGAGATGAGTGAGGCATCAATGCTTGGTCTAGTAACCAATGAATTTTTTTAATACCCTGCAATGGATCTTTACACCTCGATTTGTTTGGGCTGATTTCTACAAGGGTAGATTTGTATTTTACATTTCATTCTAGCATCTGGATAAGCTGCAGGCACTTAAAGTGATTTCAAGGCTATTCATCCATTGAAGCCCCCTGTTGTGACAAATATGAAAATAGGGAGCTGTTTCTTAAGCTTGAGGCATGTATATAAACTACTTGTCCTAAATTTTTTAGTATAATTTGAATGATTCATTTAAAAATATTTTGTCAGTTTAAATTAATTCCCTGAATCAGATATGAGTACAGCCTCCCTTAAAAATGCTGCATTTCACAAGCTGTATGTGCACACACTATGAAATAACAACTAATTTTGTGTCTGTATGGACACTGTGTATAAACGTACTTCTGAAATATGGTTAGGTATTCCATGGAATTGATTATTTGTGGGTGAGATGTTTCTGCATGGTATCAGGCACTATCAATACTTCCCTTCTTTGTCCAGATACTATGTATTGATACATCAAAAAGCATGAAAAGACAAAGAAATAATCAAAATAGCTTTGATGACAATTAGAGATAAAAAGCTTTATCAGGTAACCATGGAGTAAATAACATTTTTTAATGTGTCTGAGTATCCTTTTACCATATTTCTGAGATACCAACATAATATGTTTTACAATGAACAAATATTTTGCAAGTGAAAGTGGTTAATAAGCTTTGTGTGTAGGTTGTATGAAAGACATGGTAGAAAATTATTTCAGAGAAGAAACTATGAAGATCATACAGCACATGGAATCATTTGCTCTAAATTTTATCTTTTAATTTGACAAGTAGTGATTCACTGAATATTTTAAAAACAGAAGAAGCACTTATATGGTCAGATTTATGATTTTGGCTGCTCTTAAGATGATAGAAACAAAGATAAGGCAGCAACATTTCAGGAGAAATAATAAGGAACATATTCAACAGCAGCTTAAATCAAAGGAAGGTTAAAGAAATACAATCAAGTGCATTTAACTAACAGTTAATTGAATGTGAGAGGTATCTAGAATAACTTCCAGGTTTTAGTCTAGGTAATAGAGAATGATATTACTATTAACCTAGATGAAAGATGAAAAGGTGCCTACACGATCACTTAGAGATATTTAGTGGTTGATTATATGGATCGAAAACATAGGGCAGATGTTTGAGGTGGAAAATGGCTTTGAGAACCATTCAGCTATAGGTAGTGGTAAATAAATATTGTATGCTTTTGAAAAGCCATACAGGACAAGAAAAACTAAAACTAAATATTGGTCTCCATTGATAAATGAATCACAAATAGAAACACAATTGCATTTATAAGTCACAGGATAATTTCTCCCTCCCCTTCTATATATGCATTTCCATTTTATTATTACATGTAATACTATGTGAGTTCCCAGATACCAGTTTCATTAACTCTTCATTAAGGAACACATTGCTTGAGTTCCATTTGCAAAGACAGTAAATAGTTTCCTTTCATTCTGTAAATAGTAGTTCACTAGATACCTTTTATAATTTTGATAAGAAAAAGTACTTGTCCAGATGCACTGATGAATATTTTCTCCAAAGTTCTTCTCTTATTCAAAAAGTGAGTTGTAGTGCTGTACAAAATCTTTTTCAGTGTGGCTTAGCAAAAAATGATACACAAGATTATATAGGCTAAATTATATTGCTGTGACAAATAACCTCCAAACCTCAGTGACTTAAAGCAAAATGTCTGTTGCTCATGTTCCTTGCTGATGATCTGCCCCACACCACCTTTGGAGCAGAACCTTGTAATGGCTCTCACACATCATCCACATTCACTTTTATTGTCCCAAGCATGTCACATAGCTAAGCTGATGTCAGCAGGCCAGGGATGCATCCATTCATAGGGAAAGGGGCAACAAATATCTCCAACAATACAATCTGTCACCTATATTCTATGCTCACTTCTGTTATTACAAGATTAAAAATATTTCAACCACGTCTCTTTATCTACCTATTTTGTCCCTCTCTAACCTACTTTCTCTCTTCTTGACAACACTTAATGACTATGTTGTAGGGGGTGGCAGGGAGAAATATGCTATTTATCTCCTCTCTAACTACATCGTTTTTTATGACTTTATATACTGGTGACTTTTTTTCTTCAACATACAATTAAAGTTTAGAGACTGTGCCTCCTGGTAGACATAGCAAACGGAATCACATCACAAGTTGTCTTTGGTCTGAGATTCAGCCATGAGTCACTTTAGTTAAGTCTGCTTTTGAGAAGAAATACAGTTTTTAGAAGCTGTGGTCTGCCTAACTTTTTTAAAATTTAAATTTATTGGGGTTGCATTGGTTAATAACATTATATAAAGTTCAGGTATACAATTCTATAATACATCATCTGTATATTGTATCATGTGCTCATCAGCCAAAGTCTAGTCTCTTTTTTTTACCATAAATGTGACCCCCTTTACCCTCTTCCTCACACTTTACTTCTCTGCTAACCTTCACACTGTTGGGTCTATGAACTTGTTTTGTTTGTTTGTTGCTTTCCTGTTTTATATCCCACGCATGAGTGAAATCATGTGGTTCTTGCCTTTTCTGTGTGACTTATTTCACTTAGCATGATAATGTCAAGATCAACAGAGTTAAAGTGGCCATATTACCTAAAGCAATATACAGATTTAATGCAATCCCGGTCAAAATCCTAATGACATTTTTTAAATAAATAGAACAAAAATTTATCAAATTTGTATGGACCCACAAAAGATCCCAAGAAGTCAGAGAAATTCTGAGGAAAAAAAGAACAAAACTAGAGGTATTACACTTCCTGACTTCAAGTTATGCTTACTAACCTTTTAAAAGATTATTGTCACAATGCTGGTTCAATTCTTCCACTATTATTTTTTATAAGACTGTTTTTACTATACATGTGGTATCTAAAAGCCCCTGCAAGTAATGATTTATTATTACATTTTGCTTATTGATCTCTTTTGCATGTGACTATAAATATCCTTTCTACTTCATAGTGTCCCTTAAATATTAATATGACATTTCTTATTAGATAACAAAGAATACCATTGGTCATTGATTCTATTCTGCCATGCTATGAAAATTTTGAGTACATCAAATATGCTTATGTTTCTCTTTTTTCCTTTTTATTGAATATATTGGGGTGCTATTTAAAAATATCACTCACCCCATTTTTTTACTATTTTAATAAGATACTAACTAAATATCTATTTATACACTACTCCAAAAATTATGTTGTTGCATCATTAGTTGAGTCTTGTGACCTCTTTGGTCCCTTTTGTCAGGAGACTTTCAACTCTGTTGTCCCTTGATCCAGCCCACTCTCCCTTACAATTTAGCTTGCCTTTCTGCCTTTGTATTATCAAATTCCCAACTGGCTTTCCTTCCTTTTTCCTAAATCCATCTCTGAACAAAATTACTTCCTGCTTGACTGAAATGGAAGACCTATTTACTATTTCAGCACTAAAGTAGTTCTGTATTTACATATAACCTCATTCCATTCAGCCTCATGAGTCAAAGTATTCGTATTTCTCTCTAAAGCCTTTATTCTGTACCTTGATCAGCTATTTTCAGATTTCTAGAAAACTGGTAGTAAAACACATTTATTTAAATTTTAAATATTCTCCTACAAGTTAACATTTTGAGGAGTACAATAAAGAATAATTTTAAAGCATCATAAGCTATGTTTTTGGGCTGCTTGGTCACAAATTTAACTAAATTAACCATAATTTTTCTGAAAGTCCCAGTGATTTCTTATTGGTTGGGACAAAATTGTGCTCTTGTTTAATAACATAATAAACATTATTAATATTGTAGATTTTCTGTTTCTTAAGTTTTATATTATACTTTTACCTTACTATAAGTCATTTTTGTCATTAAAACTATTGAGATTTTTATATAATCAGGCACTCAAATATCAACTGAATAGGAAATAACATTTTATGTTGTTATCGCTATTAATCAAAAATGTAAAGAAGTTAAGATAGTTGAAAAAATATCGTGAAAAAGGAGAGACATGCAAAGAAGAAATGTAAGTATGAGAGATGAGAGAGACAGAGAGAGCACTAAGAAGGTGAATTCACATTTTTGTTCACTTAGTGCAAAGAGATTTTGGGGGTGATTATCAATAAGAAAAAACATCTGTGGTTTCAAATTACTGCTGGCATTTTCTAAAGCTTGCAAAAGTAAATAATGTTTATTAATTCTGATATGCTCAAAAATGATATGGAAAGAAAACAACCTGGGAGTCAGCAGGGTTCTTAATTTCTTTCTATTATTCCCTCAAATTCTAAGCTAGAGAAATAATGAAACTCAGATTGTTTGAACGTTGTAATATATTGCATGATTTCAAACTCACCTGATAAATTCTGAGCTCCATGGGAATAATGCCTTTATTCTGATCAGCATTCTTCAGACAGTGCCTATCAAACTTTGCACATAAAGGGTTCTGCACAGTTATGAAAGATTCAATGAGTATTAACAGTTTATGTTCTATCTCTTATCTGAAGTTTCCAAACTGTAATTTTTATACTATCTGCCTTTTCTTTGAGCTCCAACCTCCCATTTCCATCTGCTTAAGTGTATGTATTTATATATGTGAGATTCAATGTCTTTCCCTTTGCTATGAGTGTGTCATTATTAGGATTTTGGGTTGCAAGTGGCAGAGAAGCAAATAAAATAGTTCAGGGAATTTTTTTTCTATACTAATATAATTAAAACTTCAGGGGCCACAGATGGCTTGAAGCACAGCCATATTCAGTCATTCCATAATGTTACCAGGACCTAGTATTTCCATCCCTGGTATGCCCATGTCTGTGCCGGCTGTCCTCTGCAGCTCTCTCAGTATTAAAGATGCCAGACTTTCCAGCTTAGTATCCTCTTGGTTTTTGCTCCAAAGGAGAAATGAATTTTTCTTTCTTCTTGATTTTAACACCATCCAAAAGTTATGTCTTGTTGGCTGACTCACCTATACATCTGAACTAATCACTGTGACCAGAAATGTGTAAAGTTCTGATCAGTTAGACATTGTTCACATGCACATTCCCGGTGTTGGAGGATTCGTGTGTTTTCTTTCAAACCAGTAGACTGAGAGTGCTAAAGGGCTGGTTCCCCTACATAAAGTAAGATCTTGTCACCAAAAGGACAGAAATAGGCAGAACGAGTCAACAAAAACACACTAATGATTTCCGGTATGGTAGAGTAGGGTAGTTTTCTGTTGTGTATGTAGACAATATTCTCTACTCCAGCTACCCCATGACACTGTAATTTCTTTGCTATATAAGAGCAAAAGAACCCAAGTCAAACTTGTTCATTATTGTTTTCTGAGCTTACATCAAAGTGGCTGAAGTACAGGATCTGTGAAATAAAATTAATTGCTTGCTGAATGAATAATTAGGGCAAATAACCTTTTTTTCCAGTTGCTATTTCCTCTTAAAATTTACTAATAAGGGTATTCTAATTTGGGTAATTGTATTAATGATCTAAATTAGGATAATTAGTGTTCAATATACTACTATTGACATAAAAATTTTGTTATATGTCTTACATAAGTTGATACCTACATGATTTTAGGATTTGCTTGATCCACAGTGAGCACTCAATAAATGTTAGGGGTTACCAATATCTATTATCAACCAAATTAAGTTGTGTTACAAGACTTCTGGAACAGTACAAATACATATAGATCTAACATTGTATAAGAACATGTTAATAGTGCATTAATTGGTCAGTACTAAGATAAATGCTTTGAATCATCTGGAGTTATTTTCTGCTTCTTTCATTTCTCCAGAGGAAATAGCATGATGTTTTGCTCTAAATCCATGCAAGATAAATGATCTGGAGCCATTAGAATATGGTATTATGCACAAACAACTAGACAGGAATTCTATTACAGATGATTAGTCAACCGTGGATAGAACACCCAACAGATGGACAGCTCCAATGTGCCACGTGAATTATATGTGTTACAGCTGCAGCTCTGCTAAAAACTAAAATGCTTTTGATGAACAGCTGCAGTTTTCTTAGGATTCTAGACAAGGGATACCAGTTAAGTTTTTTATTGCCATAGCACATGGCATAGAAAAAACTGATTACCTTGAAGAAAGACTACATAAAAAAGCTTTCATAGTCTACTGTGTTGATTTTATATTTGAGGAACTTTCCTTATTTACATTTTGAGCACCTGCACCATGTTTTCTGATGTGTGGTTTATGTGACTATAACTCAAATGAACAGTGGTAAAATTGTACAGGCTATTAGCTAATGGCAGGGGAATGTGTTTTGTGTGGGTCTATCAAAAGACAAAAATAAATTGCTGAGATATTAACATTTTGAATGGTCAGTTGCTTATGTTCAGTAACTGAATAAAGCCAGTTTGCATATTTACTCTTGGTTACAAATGTTTCTTATTTTAAAGACAATTTCAAGGACCATTGTTGCACCTGTACCATCTCATTAACAAAGCCTCCAAGTTCTGTTAACATCTGAGTCATGAAGTGCAAACTGAAGAATAAGTAAATTCATATTAGAATTAGTTTAAAATTTTATAGTAATAGGTTGAAACATATACTTTATGTTAATATTAAAATGTCCATCATAGAGAAGATTATAATGCTCTCATTGAGTACAACTTTACTGCGCATGAAATTTATTGGCTTTATTTTTAAATGTGCTGTAGTATTCTAGGCTTTTTTAAAAAGGATTTGTTTTGTGTGTTTGGAATGTTTTTTTTTCATCGATTTATCTGTATGTGTAAAGTTTTTGATAAGTATATTGCAGTCTTTAACATTCACACTCATAATGTTTGATGAAGAGCATTCTTATTTTGTATAATTTTGAAGTCTTTCATAAAATAAAGAATGAATATCTACATATTTAATTTTATAAATATAAAAGTCATTTAGTTGGTGGGGGGAGTAGAAGTATTCCCTTCAGAATATAGTCTAATAAAATCTTATAAATTTTTCAAATAATACATCTGATAAATATAAAAATGTTTAAAAATGTTTAAGTAACAAAAATGTAAAACATTGTAATTTAAATATATTTATTTTAATGAGTAATATTTTAATATCTTGTCCTCCCTTTATTCTAAATTAGTAATGTTTTGTGAAACTAAATACAAATGCATATTTTCCTAAGTATACATGCTGAATATATACATACATATTTAGTTGAATATACATACAAGATCTGTCCACAGGTATTCAGCCACATAATATGAAAAATATAGACATTTATTGAAGAAGATACAAGATACAAGAAACATTGTACATAAGACAATGATGCCTCAGTCCCCTTCAAAGTAGGCACCTTGGGACCTCACACAGTTCTCCTAATTGCCATCAGTTGTTCTGTCATATTTTCCTGAATCTCATCGAAATTCTGAAATCTCTTCCTTTTCAAAGGTGACTAGTTTTGGGAAAAGCCAGAAGCCGTAGGTCACCAAATCTGGACTATAGAGGGGCTGAGTCACCTGAGTGATTTGATGTTTCACCATAAAACGCTGTATAAGACGTGATGCATGAAATGTATTGTTGTGATGAAGCTGCCAACCACCAGTTGCCCATAGCTGCAGCCTTCTGAATTATCTGAATAGTTCCCATGGCAAAGTGTTTGAGCTTAATGCAAACTATGATGCAGATGCATTGCTCTACTCTCTCAGTTATTTTTTAATTGGACAGGCATACAGTACGCATGCTCACTCAACAGCATCTACTGCCCCCACTGACTAGTACAGTGAAGTTGTCATTGTTCATGCATGTGCATTCCAGTCAGCTCTCCTTGGCTACCAGGTTACATTGATGTTGTTCAAACCACTCTCATTATATTAACTATGGCTGGGGTTTTTCTGGGCAGAACTCATATATACCAAACACTGGTACTTCCCAACAATTTTATGTGTTAGATGTGCACAAATGAAAAATAAATGTTATACTTTTCCAAGAAATCTATTATTTAAATAAGAAAATACAATAATATATATTATAAAATAAAAATATTATACTAAATATATGATTTGAATAGAGGTGTACAAAAATAGGGATAATTAATTCTTCCTAGGAATGTCTATAGGAGTACTTGATCAGTGACCTGTAAAATAAGCAAGTTTATAATTTCTTCTCTGGAAGCCATTTCTACACATGCTGCACAAAATACTCTAATCCCCCTTCATTTGTACTACCACTAGACCCTCAGTATAGCTTTATAATTTCACTCATAATCCTGTGTTTATATATTTTTTGTTTACATGTATATTTCCTCAGATAGACTATGATTTTTTTGAAACCCAAGAAGTAATTCTTAATTTTGGTATCCAAGAAATAATTCTTATTGATTGTTTTATTCTCAGGAGCTAATGCTATGTATGAAATTCATATTTTACTCCATCTTTCCAAAATGATTTGATTGACATAAAGTGCATGCATAACTACAAATTTTAGGATAAGGTCCCTGTTTTTTTTTTTCTTGACAGTTGTGACATCACTCAACTGAAAAATGAATCAAAGTTAACACAAAGAGTAGCCTTTCAAAATAATGAGTTGGTGTTTTAACTATACTTTACATTTAATAAATTCATGTATGTTAGTAGAGAATTAGTCAAAATAATTCCTATTGCAGAATGTTGTTGTTATGCTTTCAAAATATATCTTTTAAGACATCTGTTAAGTTATATTTGCATTTTTGATACACTATTAACACTTAATATTATACTTTTAAAATTAATATTTACAGTAATGTTTACCCTACTGCCATTATGATACTTTTTTCTTACAATTTGATATTGTTTTCTTATTTTAGTTCATCAAGTAATGTTAACATTCTATCTTTTTACAATACAAGTATAGAATATTTTCATCAATAAGTTCTATTGGTTAATGATGGCATGGACTGAATGTGTCCTCCAAAACTCACAAGCCAAACCCCCAATATTTGGAGATGGTGCCTTTAGGAGTAATTAGGGTTGATGAGTTCAAAATAATAAACTGTGATGTTGGACTTTGCACCCTTGTGAGAACAGATACTAGAGACCTTGCTTGCCCTCTTTCTCACGTAAGAGCACAATGTGAAAACTGCCATCTGCAAGCCAGAAGGACAGCCCTTACCTGGACCTGACCATGCTGACACTCTGATCTCAGACTTGCAGCCACCAGTAGTACTGTGGGAAAATAAACGTCTGTATTCTAAGTTGTCCAGTCTGTAATACTTTGTTATGGTGGCCAGAACTGATCAATACAGTACTGAAGTGCACACATGCTAGGTGGTAAAGTAACTTCTCGTGTGAGAAGACAGGATTTCTGATAGCTTAAATATATCAAATATGAAATAAATTGTGTGTATGTATTTTATGTGTATGTGTGATTTTACTAATTCTGGATTTAAAGGTTAAAACTATTTTTTAGATGAGCATGAATATTCAGGGAGCATGTTTTCTGTGATGCTCATTAGCTTCTGGAGATAATAAAATCTCATAAGTTACAACAAGTCATTCTAATCTATTCTTTCATTAATTAACCTAACTCCAAGGGCCATAAATAGTGAAATGTTGTCCTGGTAACAATAACAAATATAAGGCACTGTTTGAAAATGTCATGATAATTTTCTCCACCTGAAGCAGTCACCAATTTGCGGTCATGTAGGTCAGTTAATACTTTGGCACAACAGATTTGCCAACTAGTATTTACTCAAATACTATCTTTTCTCAGGGGGAGATATTATATCTTTATTAAATTTTAATGCATGCCTTCAGGTTCAATATATGAACACTTTTTTTTTTTTAAAGATTTTATTTATTTATTTTTAGAGAGGGAAGGGAGGCGGGGGGAGAGAGAGAGAGAGAAAAACATCAATGTGCGGTTGCTGGGAGACATGGCCTGCAACCTAGGCATGTGCCCTGACTGGGAATTGAACCTGCGATGCCTGGTTCGCAGCCCGCGCTCAATCCACTGAGCTACACCAGCCAGGGCTAATATATGAACACTTTTTGTCTAAACATCCCTCAAAAGTACATTCTGTTTATTGGGGGGGGTATTTTATTAACTGACCAGAACCCTTCTTTTTGTTTTCTGATTTGAGGTAAAACCATTAAACATGGTTCACAAGAAAATATAAGGAAAATACAATTCACTACAATTAACAAGAATTTGAAACCTCACTAGCTATTCACACAGCATTTTACAAATTCTTGCAACTGCAGTCTGCTTAAACTAAGTTTATTCTTAATCATAAGACCGATATAAAGACCTAGACACTTGACTAACATTCTGCCAGTGACTCTAGTTTTGCAACAGAAGAGTTAACTGTAACCTTATGAATATACTTCAGAAACAATTTTGCTAGTGATGTGTACTGTTTCCTCATTATTCAGAGGTATGTACAGGCTCTTAGGAGAGTATATACCTATTCTACATGTCTGTCATGTCAAATCACATAAAGTAATCATTGCCCCACAAGAACATGGAGATTGGGAAGATAGTTCTATAGTCTTCTTATGTAATTAGATTTTTAGGCAAGTTGGCTGATTTTCCCCAAAGCTTCCTTATGCATGTTCAGATCATGTTTTAATCCTCATTGTACATGACTGTTAATGAGAATGTCTAAGTGTCTGAGGTAGGACAATGATGTCATTTAGAAAGAATTAATGTATTTCTTCCAACTAAGCCCAGCTTTGAGATTTCATTTTCTTCCTAGGCAGCTCTCTTTAATGAACATCAAAGCCTTTGGGATACTGCAGATCTGCTTTAAGTCAATTGAGAGATGAGGAATTTGTTGTCTTCAGAGAGCATCATGACTAAAAGTTGATCCTTTGGTCTTCATGCTTGAAGAACTTTTCACAGTTTTTATTTCTACATTTATGTATTTTTATTTGATATGTTAGGGGGAAATACCCAAGTCTTACCTATTCTTCATGAAAAACAAATTTAAATTCAGCCTGTACTAACTACAGATAGAAGAAATACAGTACTCACATTTGTATTACAACACTGCACTTCACTTTTTGGGTTTATGACACACAAACATCATGCATTCTAAGTTAATTTTATCAGTGTCATTGGTGATGTTAATTAATTGATGTTTCTCTCTTTCTCTTTCTCCCTCCCTTCCCCTCTCTCTAAAAATTAAATAAAATCTTTAAATGGTTTAAAATATGAAACTTTTCTAAATATTGAAGTCACCACTTTTTAAAGGTAGACTGGAATGTTACAAATGTTACAAAATACAAAACATAGATATTCTTCCACTAAATGCTTTAGTCATTTTTATGAGTATTCTTATCTTTTGGCTCTTCCTCATCTAAGCACTCGGAAGACTCCTCCCCCTCCTTCAGCAGTTTGCCTAGATGAGGATAGTTGAAAGTGAACTGAGGGACCCTGCCAATCAGGGTCTCCTGCTGGGCATTTCTTGTTTCTGACCTCCAGCTGGTCAGGAAGAAGGTCAGAAAGGTCATTATACTCCTCCTTCAGGCAAACAGTGGTGAGGCCCCTGGATGCATCTCTTCTGGCAAAGACCCCATAAGGCCACTGGACCCCATAGAACTAGCTGCCTTTGATCACATGGAGCACCTTGCTGTTGATGGGCATGAATATGCATGGCTCCTGGATGCTGTGGAAGTTCGGCAGCTCAGCAGGAATGAAGTTGCACTACTTAAGGCAGGCCATTGGGGGTGGCTTTTCCTAGCTGTGGCTGTTGACTGCCAGCTGGTCGCTGCTCACCATCTTGTGTATTAGGAAGATGCAGATGCAAAACAGCAGCAGGTTGAGGGCAACATGAAATTTTCCTTCAGCAGCTCACTCTGCAGCTCGCTCTGGTGGGCGCTTGTCGCCACCAGGTCCTTGGCAAGCATAATCAGTGGAGCAAAGGTTGGACTGGACTTTGGAAGGCTCTAGAACTTGCTACTTTCCCCTCCATATCTGCAAGCCAGTCGGAATACACTATGTTTAATAAAACATGATAAAGACCATGGAGAAAAATTAAGAGAAATGCAATTATGAAAACTCTGTACCTTTAAAAAGTACTACTTCTAAAAGAGGAAATATGTCCTTCATTTCTCATTAATATGTTCATGATATTATCTAAATTTAAAAAAATGAATATAGAATTCCAGTTATGTAGAAGAATTTTGTCGGTCCTGGCTGGTGTGGCTCAGTGGATTGAGTGCCTGGCCTGAGAACCAAAGTGTTGCTGGTTGGTTTCCCAGTCAGGGCACATTACTTGGGTTGCTGTCCAGGTCCCCAGTTGGGGGCCAGTGAGAGGCAACCACACATTGATGTTTCTCTTGCACTCTTTCTCCCTTCCTTCCTCTCTCTCTAAAGATAAATAAATAAAATATTTTTTAAAAAGAATTTTTTCTATGAGGTTTTTTTCCCCTTAATCCCATCACCTTTTCCTCAAACAAACAAAACTAATAGACAACACTATGGTGATTACTAGAGGGTAAGGGGGATGGGAAGTGGTACAAGAGGGCATAGGGGATAAATGGTGATAGGAAACTTGACTTGGGATGGTGAACAAATAATATAATATACAGATGATATATCATAGAATTATATACCTGAAACCTAAACAGTTTTATTAACTAATGTCATTCTAATAAATCCAATAAAAATATTATAAGATTTTTAAGAATAAAATAATAGAAATAGAACAAAGAATTGCCCATGAGATTTGTATTTTAAACCAGAAATACATAATTGGTGTAGAGCTACAAATTGGTCTGTTAAAACCAATGAACTTCTCTTACTTAGAGATATTTGCCACTCAAGATGATGTGGGCCTCGCCTGTGGAAGAAGCAGAAGCCCACGGAACATGATAATGATTTCAAGATTAGTGAGTAGAGCCACCATTAAATCTAGTTAATGTAACAAAACCCAATTAGCCAAAGCCAATTCACAGAAACCAGTTGCCAAATAGCCCCTTTAATTAACTTACTTGTTACTTTTAATTATTTATAAGGTTTCCTTTTACTCATATTAATTATAAAGTGTACTATGATTCATATTAATTAACACAGTAATTAAATCAGATACCAGAGATTTGTATGAAGTTTTAGTTGACCTTACTTTTTTTTTCTCTAAATACCTGGTTGATTCCAAAAAGCAGAGACAAACTGTTGACATTATCCAAATTGCCACATAAATGGTTTTGTTAATAAATTTACAAGTTGATTATATTTAGAAAATTGGTTTTATCAATTTTTATAATCAAAAAATAAAATAACTATTCAGGATACTGACTTTCAGGAGATAAATTTTCAGGAATTGACCTCTTTCAGATACTGTCATTGATAACTGATTGCCGGATGCCCATAGAGGAGGATTTCTACCTTTGTCAGAGTACAATACCAGGTTTCTTAGAGCAAACACAGACCTAAACAGGGAGGAAAATGTTCAACAAAGAGTAGGAGGTACTTAATATTGGCAAAATCATTTAGTTTACCTTGATCTTTGTAGAAGAAATTAAATCACTGGGTCTTTTTCTCAAAATTTAAGCATATTGTATTCTTTGATTTGCTTGAGAGGTTTAGATAGACCTTTTATCTGCACCAAGAAGAATTGACTTTTTTGTCCAATACTGCTAAACATCAGAAACTTAGCTAGACACATCATCCATCAATCTTATCAGATCTTCTAAAGGAATGTACAAGTATTTATTTGTATGCAATAGAAAGGAGAGAAGGGAAATGCAGATACATCCAAGATTGGGCTTATAAATATTCTCCATTTAAATATGAGTTTTTAACAAGACAATGAAAAAGCTTTTAACATTTGAAGTACTAAAAAAGGTTTTAAATGGCCTAAAACAAATTAATTACACATAAAACTTTGTTTATATATATATATTTTATTTTAATTGTTGTTGCAGTACAATTTTCTATCTTTATTCTCATTCCAACCCACCCACCCAGCCCTCCCCTCCTCCCTCCCATTTCCACCCACCCCTAGTTTTTATCCATGTGTCCTTTATACTTCTTCCTATAAACTTTTCCTGTTTTCCCCTGAAATTCCCTCTCTTCTCCCCTCTGAACACTGTCAGACTATTCTCTATTTCAGTGTCTTTGGTTATATTTTGCTTGTTTCTTTATTTTGTCTTTTTAGTAAAATACAAAGTACTATTTTCTTTATTAAAGAAGAGAATAGATAATAAAACAAGTTGTGGTTTAAAAAGTAGCCCTGGCTGGTGTGGCTCAAACCAAAGGATTGTGGGTTTGATTCCCAGTCAAGATATATGCCTGGATTGTGGGCCACATCCCCAGTGGGGGGTGAGCGAGAGGAAACCATACATTGATGTTTCCTTTCTTCTCTCTTTCCTTTCCTTCCCCTCTGTCTAAAAATAAATAAATAATTTTTTTAAAAATGTAATGAGAGTTAGAATAGAAAAAGTAAAGCCTATATTTATAGCAATTTGTTACTGTTACACTGAAAAACATCATTGAGAAAAATTAATTTATTATAGCCATACATTTATTAACATATGTAAATAAGAGGTCATGATAACTCTTATAAAACTTATTTTTAAAATTCCATGAGTAGTTCCTGAAAGAAAATGGAATAAATGAAGCAAATGTTTCAATATAATTATAACATACTAGCTAGTAACTATTGATTAAATTATCATAATTCTGCAAATTTTCTTTTTAAAAAAACTCATTAAAAATTTTTAAAAAACCAGTAACACTTCATTTAAAGAATATAGAAGATCAAGATCTAGAGACTTCAGGGGCAATGTCCACTAAAGTGCAGCCCTTAGAGACTTGAAAGAGGAACACCATAGGAGCCTCCAGTTTTAATATAAGTCTGCCAACCAAGAATAATGTAGGAAACAGAGAAAAGGCAAATACTATTTGTGCTTTCATTTATATGGGGAATTTGAAACAATTTTCTCATACATTTTTATGAATTTTCCAGGTTCTCATTTAACAGTTTTTATACTAAGAATAAGAAGAACAGGATAGATTTTCCTAGATATTTTTAAGCGTTTTTAAGAACATGTTTCAAGAGTTAACATTTTGGGAGGGGATCTAGTGTTAATTTTTCAACAATACTTTAATGGCCTTAGTCAATCCAAAACTGATATTTACTTTAATACTTTCCAAAAATAGTATCTATAAATGTGTATTTATCTATTTCATGATTTTAAGTGACAGATAATTAACATAATTATAGTATTATAATTCACAGTATTAACACTACTATGATCAGGTGGTTTCTGTGAAAACCAAAATCAAACAAAATCTCTCTGCCTGTTTGGCTTCTCATCATCACTCTCCCTATAACCTATCACATAATGAAATCATATGAAATAGAAAGGTTCTGCTCTAGAACACTTCTCTACTCACTGTATAATCACTCTCTAAATGATGTAATCTCAACAGAGCTTCAAACTTCTCCAACCACCCAACATATTTAAAAGATCCAATCTTATCCTTTCTACTAGAATAAAAATTGACTACCTAGTCATCTGTTGGAGCATTACAAGGAACCTCAAATTTAAAATGTCCAAAGTAAAACTTATGACCTTTTTCATCTAAATACATTTCTCATTCCAATAGCAGCATTACTTAGCTTTCTGCACTACCAGAAATCTAGGAGTTACCCTGCATGCCAGTACTCCATACCTACTCTATTATATATTGTATCTTTCCTCACATTTTATCTCTTAAATATCTCTCAAATCTAATTAGTTTCATCCCAGGCCAACTACCCTAGACCATAGCTACCATCATCAGTTCTCTTACAGAGATGACTTTTTGTGATACCTTTTGATATGACAATGGTGAATATTCCAACCTCTACCTCTATGTCAAGTTTTGCTGACAAAAGTTAAATGGCTGTTATTATTTTTAGAAAACATAAAGCAAAACCTTTGCAACTGATCTCTCCAGTTGTTGCTTTTTTTCCCAGTTACTATGCAAGATCTTACCTTTCACAATAGCTAGAGCACTATTTCCCATGCTGCATGATGATCTTACAATACAACGTTTGTTCCTCTCATCCAGTGATGTCATCTGTGTTTCCTCCCATTGAATATGGTCAGACCTCAGACCACTATCTTAGTTTCTTTTTTATTACTGTGGCATACTCTATACTCTACACTGGCTACAACCTCTGACTCTATTGGCTCCCACCTAACCAAAATAGTAAATCAACACTAATATTGCTTCTTGTGATGAAGGGCAGAAATTACAGCCACCAAGCTAAAGATGTAGTGATGGGGGTCTCTTGTATATATCCTTTTAATTTACCAATCAGTTCACTAAAGAAATGGGATAGATTCTGGAGAATAAATATAAACTCTCACAAACTCAGAAAAGTAGTAACCCTGATTACAACAGACACTGTCCTGGATTTGATATTGTTGATAAAGAAGATTCAGGACTTCCATCCAAGATAGAGGCATGGGTAGACACACTGTGCCTCGTTGCACAACCAAGATAGGGACAACAACAATTTAGAAACAGAATAACAACCAGAATTGACAGAAAATTGAACTGCATGGAAGTCAGACAACCAAGGAGTTAAAATAGATGCATTCATCCAGACTGGTAGGAGGGGCGAAGTCAGGCAGCTGGGGGGAGAGGTGTCTTACAGGGCACAAAGAGTGGTGGGACTGGGTGTGTGAGGCATACTGGGCACGCAAGACCACAGCAGGCAGACCCTGGGTGTGCAGGTGGTGGCTGGCAGGCCCCAGGCCTGGGGTGGTAACCCGCAGACCCAGTGAGTGGTGATTGTGAAGTGAGGCACTGCATGCAAGTTGGCTAGCTGACTCAGCAGTCCCGGGGTCCCAGTGTCGGGAAATAGAGCCTTGGGGCACTGATTGAAAACACGTGTGGGAGGTTGAGGTGCAGGGAGAGACTCCCAGCCTCACAGGAGAGTGTGTTGGAGAGACCCACAGGGTCCTAGAATGTGCACAAGCCCACCCACATGGGAATTAGCACCAGAAAGGCCCAGTTTGCATGGGGGGAGTGGATGAAGGGACTGGAATCCAACAGAGAGTGGAGCAAGCACCATTGTTTCCTCTCAGACCCTGCCCCCACATACAGCAACACAATGCAGTGATGTGGGTTGCCCTGCCCTAGTGAACAGCTAAGGCTCCACCCCTTACTATGTAACAGGTGTGATAAGACAAAAAAAAAATGTCCCAAACAGAAGAACAGATCAAAGCTCCACAGCAAATACAACTAAGCAACCAAGAGATAGCCAACCTATCAGATGCACAATTCAAAGCACTGGTAATCAAGATGCTCACAGAATTGGTTGAATTTCATCACAAATTAGATGAAAAAAATGAAGGCTATGCTAAGTGAAATGAACGAAAATGCACAGGGACCCAAGAGTGATGGGAAGAAAACTGGGACTCAAATCAATGGAGTGGACCAGAAGGAAGAAAGAAACAACCAAACAGAAAAGAAGAAGAAACAAGAATTGCAAAAAATGAGGAGAGGCTTAGGAACCTTCAGGACATCTTTAAACATTCCAGCATCCTAATTATAGGGGTACCAGAAGGGGAAGAGGAAGAGCAACAAGTGGAAAAGTTATTTGAACTACAATAAAGGAGAACTTCCCCAATCTGACAAATGAAATAGACTTCCAGGAAGTTCAGGAAGCTCAGAGAGTCCCAAAGAAGTTGGACCCAAGAAGGAACACACCAAGGCACATCATAATTATATTAGCCAAGGTAAAAATAAAGGAGAGACTCCTAGAAGCAGCAATAGATAAGGAGACAGTAACCTACAAAGGAGTTGCCATCAGACTGTCAGCTGATTTCTCAAAAGAGACCTTAAAAGCCAGAAGGAGCTGGCAAGAAGTATTTCAAATCATGAAAGGCAAGGACCTACATCCAAGATTGCTCTTATCCAGCAAAGCTTTCATTTAGAATGGAAGGGCAGATGAAGTGCTTTTGAGATAAGGTCAATTTAAAGGAGTTCATCATCACCAAGCCCTTTTATGAAATGTTAAAGGGACTTAGAAAAAGAAGATAAAAAACATGGATAGTAAAATGACAGCAAACTCACACTTATTAACAACCACGCCTAAAACAAAAACAAAAACTAACTAAGCAAACAAGTAAAACAGGAACAGAACCACAGACATGGAGATCACATGGAGGGTTAGCAACAGGGGAGTGGGAGGAGGAGAGAGGGGGAAAAGGTACAGAGAATAAGTAGCATAGATGGTAGGTAGAAAATAGGGGATGGCAAGAATAGTATGGGAAATGTAGAAGCTAAAGAACTTATGACACATGGACATGAAGTAAAGTGGGGAAATGTGGATGGGAGAGGAGGTGCAGGGTGGAGGGGAGTGAAGGAGGGAAAATGGGACAACTGTAATAGCACAATCAATAAAATATATTTTAAAAAAGGAAGATTCATAAGAATACAGGTACATAACATATCATTGATTTGAAAACTTTATTCTTTAACCTTTCCATTAGAACAATGATCAGAAGAGTTTGTGCTTATATTGGAATATTCATTTACACTTCCTTTTCCAGAGGTAAGCTGTCTCCTGTTCTCTGTCAGAAGTGGGTCAGCTGAACATCCACAGAAGGACATCACATTGTTTGACATCAAACTAATTGAACAGGACCAACAAGAAGTGTAAGTACACCTGAGGCCTTAATGAGACTCAGACAGCATTAAGGTGAGAAAATATCTCTATAAGGGTTGAGGGACCTGACATTTCTGTGAAGAGTCTAGGGTTCCATTGATGAGGAATGCAAAGGAAAGTGGTATGTCCTTCAAATTAGAAGACAAATAACTACATCTCCTCTATAAAGAGGGCTACCTTGACCAATTTACTTAAAAATAAATGTCCATGTTAAATTTTTGGCTCTCTGGGTTAATCTTATGCGACACAAATTTTGGTTTTGACTTTGGTACTTTCCACTTTTCTAACATGCTAAGAATTTACTTATTTTCTATCTCTATCCAATATTCTCTGTTTTATCTAGATAGACATATGGGATCCTAAAAATGTATTTCATATACCTATATCAGTGCTTGGAATATAATAAGTACTTAATCAATATTTACTGAATAAATTAATGATTTTTATATTTTTAAATCATTATTCTTTTTTGTCTAGGTAAGTAGATTAAAATAACCTAACCTGTCATTTTCAAGTTGGAGGTGTTTAATTTATCTGTAATAGTAAGGAATAAGGAGCTGCATTATGTCTTAATAATTAAGTACTACATTTAATATAGTAGAAAAAGTGGGTTAATTAAATGCTATTTTTAACTGGCTAATTATATTCCAATATTAAGAGTGTTGATATTGTATTACTTTTTGATGAAGATAGCAGGTCATGTTTCATTCATATTAAAAATTACAGTTTCTAACTTCTAACTAGTATGCTCAGATATTAGCCTAAGTATTTCACCAATGAAATTTACCAAATTCTCCACTGCACATGCTACATTTCCTCTTTCTGAATACCCCAAGACTTGTCTTTGTTTACCATATCCACCTCCCATCATCTCCCCCTTGCTATTGATGCCATGTGCTCTATCAATCCCTTTCTTGGCTACTGCTTTTCTCCTTTCTAAAGACTCTTATCTTCTATAGATCAATATATTTTCTGGTGAGCACAGGTCATTTAGAAGCTTTTAAGAAAGCAAAAAGGTTAGTGATCCTTTTCTCATTTTAGGTAGGCTGAGGTTGGGAGGGAATGAGATATTTTGCATATTTTCTAGAAAATAACCAAATACAATCTGTGTATTATAAAGATTTTCTCACTTCTTCCAGTCCCAGAAAGGGCTTTGCTGCCTCTTACAGTTTCCTGAGGTTAATACCAGGCTGAAGAAAAGCCTCCATCCAAGAACCCACAGCAGCACATACAACTGTCTTTTGCACATTATATCTTCTAGGATGGAAAATAGATCACATGTTGTCTTTCTCACTACTGATAGTAGTTCTTAATTTTTCTCTTTTACCTTGTTTCTGCTTCTATTTCTTCCTTTCCATGACTTTGCTTCCCCTTTCTCCTTATCTTCTTTTTTATTTCTACATTTTGGCTCAAAATGAAATCTCACTACTATTTTGCCAGAAAAAGTAAGTTTTTAATAATTTTATCAAATACTGATAATTTGGAAAATAATTTAATGACATTTCTGACATAATTGTTAATTCTTATTAAAAATGTAAAATATTTTAGTTCTATATTTTATTTTTAACTCACTGTTAAAGGTAAGTTTACTTATTTCTCATTTTTCATATAATTTATCTTGCATATGTTCATGCATACAAAACACACACACACATCTTTGTTTATTGGAACATACAGTAGAAATTGCAAAACATCAGACATACATTTTATTATGTAATATTTTTTACTCAATGTTATTAACAATGTCAGGAAACATAATATATAATATCTTCAAGATTTTCATAGATCTTAATATACATTTGTTTCAGAATTTACTTTATATTTGTTAGTTTTATCTATGTAATATTTACCTATGTGAAAGGGTGATATATACAAAAAAAATTTATTTGTATGTTTTGTTCATGTTTAAATATATTTCCTAAGAACATTTTATAGTAAATAAATTGATATAATTTTTTAGCATTTTTTGCAGTAGAATATTTTTATTTATTTGTTATTGTTGTTCAATTACAGTTATCCCCATTTTGCCCCATCACTCTCCCCACCCTACCCATACCCACCTCCCACATTCAATTCTCCTCTCACCATTGTCTCAGTCCATGGGCGCTTTATGCATGTTCCTTAGTAATCCTTCCTTTTCCTTGACCTGTTATCCCCCTCCCTTCTCTCCTGTAGTCACTGCCAGTTTCTTCTTTATTTCCATATCTTTGGTTATATTTTGCTCACTTGTTTGTTTTGTTGATTAGGTTCCACTTATAGGTAAAATCATATGGTATTTGTCTTTCACCACCTGACTTATTTCACTTAGCATAATGCTCTCCAGTTCCATCCATGCTGTCATGAAGGGTAGAAGCACCTTTTTTCTTTCTGCTGAGTAGTATTCCATTGTGTAAATGTACTGTAGTTTTTTGATCCACTCATTTACTGATGGGCACTTAGGCTGTTTCCAGCACTTGGCTATTGTAAAGTGTGCTGCTATGAACATTGGGGTGCACAGGCTCTTTTGAACTGGTGTTTCAGGATTCTTAAGGTATAATCCCAAGAGTGAAATTGCTGGGTCAAAGGTCCACTTTTAGGTTTTTGAGGAAACTCCATACTGTTTTCCACAGTGGCTACACCAGCTTGCATTCCACTAACAGTGTACTAGGGTTCCCATTTCTCCAAAGCCTCACTAGTACCCGTTTGTTGATTTGTTTGTGATATGAAATCTGACGGGAGTGAAGTGGTATCTCACTGCGGTTTTAATTTGTATATCTGATGACTAGTGATGCAGAGCATCCTTTCATGTGTCTATGGGCCCTCTGTATGTCCTT
The DNA here is from genome assembly GCA_004024845.1 of Tonatia bakeri. Lineage (NCBI taxonomy): Eukaryota > Metazoa > Chordata > Mammalia > Chiroptera > Phyllostomidae > Tonatia > Tonatia bakeri. The sequence continues at coordinate 7,668 of PVIA01003239.1, read as the reverse complement.
CTTAGAGAGGTGTCTGTTCAGGTCCTTTGCCATTTTTTTAAATGTTTTTTTTTCCTTGTTTTATTGTTGTGTAATTACAGTTGTCCGATTTTCCTCCCATTACTCTCCCCTGGACTACCCACCCCTACCTCTCACAGTCAATTGTCCCCTCCAAATCAGAGGGTCCCAAATCAGAGGGTACCTTGTCAGCGCACAGCCCTGGGTTGCAGGCCATGTCACCAGTAGGGGGCACATGAGAGGCAACCACCACTGATGTTTCCCTCTCTTTCTCCTTCCCTTCCTCTCTCTAAAAATAAATAATTAAAATCTTTAAAAAATAAAAAAACAAAAAAATTGCCTTTACTTTCTGAATGTTAACTTTGTATCCTGCTGTTTTGTCAAATTCACTTATTAGGTTGAGTAGGTTTTTTGGTGGAGTCTACAGGTTTTTCTATGTACACTATCATACATCACAAAACTCTACAGGTTTTATCATAGCTCATGGAGTCTCCAGGTTTTGCTATGTATACTATGATACACTATTTAAAAGATCATACACCATGATCACATGTGATACATCTCAGTGATGCAAGTATGGTACAGTTTGCAAAACAATGAATTTAGTACATTACATAAAATGAAAGACAGAGATCACATGATCATATCAATAGATGTGGAAAAACATTTGATAAGGTACAACGCTGATAGATGATAAAAATACTCAGCAAAGTGGGAGTAGAGGGAGCATACCTCAACAAAATAAAGGCCATATACAAGAAAACTACAGCCAATATCATACTGAACATGCAAACACTAAAATGTTTCCCACTAAGAGCAGGAACAAGAAAAGTGTGTCCACTTTTACTACTTCTATTCAACATTGTATTGATAAGTATTTTAAAGTATAGCACTGCTAAGGAAATAAATAATGATGGTATACTCCAGAGATAATTTTATTTGACCAACTTGCTAGTACAACAGTCTAACTTAATTGTTTATTATATAAAACAAAAGCTAGGAAAATAATTTTATATTTGCTGTAAAGTAGGAGTTGTTGTTAAGGACCCATGAATTGCCATAATATTTGATTGTATAATTAATAACACATGAAGAAGACATCAAGCTAGAATTGATTATTTTAAACATAATCAATGAAAACAAAGGAGTCATAGTGTAACAAGTAGAGAGATATAAGATAGAGCAATTGACAACAACATTTATTTAAGGATAAAATATGTAACCTGTACAATAAAACATGTATGGCTGTAATGTTATTGTGTTAGGGTTAAAAAACCCTTTGTTGTGTTTAGTACCTTTATTTTTTATTAAATTTCCTGGGGTGGCATTGCTTTATAAGATCATATAAGTTTCAAGTGTACATTTCTATGATACCTGGTCTATATATTGCACTGTGTGCTCATCACCAAGTCAAATAATTTCCTGTCACCATATTTTGGTCTCCTTTACCCTTTCCTACTCTCCAAAGCCCCGTCTCTCTGGTGACCACTATACTGTTGTCTGTGCCTATGAGTGCCAGTTTGATATCCCACATATGAGTGAAATCACATAGGTCTTAGCTTTTACTCACTAACTTATTTTGCTTAGTATGATATCCATCCACATTGTCACAAATGGCAGTATTTCATGTTGTTAAGAGTTTCTGCTCCTCTTCAGAAATGTACTATTCTAAAAAAAAAAGGTAATCTGGACAAAATATAAACTAATAAATGAAATTTGGCTATAATATGCCAACAACAAATTCAATCCTTTGCAGTGAGCTTTCAAAAGTCAGAGATTTCATACAATAAATGACCACAAATATTTTTCTGTACTTCCAAGGCATCTATCAACTTGATTAAAAGATTTTATATGAAAAAAGAATGAAAGTCAGATAGCTTCTACTTTTTGTCTTCCTTATACCCTATTCTGTCTCAAATTTTGTTTTATTTTACTCTGAAATACTTCACCAGAATTAAACGAAACTAGTAGCAACTCATTCACTGATCTCTGAATCTGCACTGTATTTGGATGTATAATGTAAATGAAGAGAAGAACACACACACATGAGTAAAACCTGTTAATTGCAATAGACTTTGATAGTCACCAAGTGTATATCACAAATATGTATGCTATTCCTGGACTTACTTTCACATTTATAATTCAGAATTGGATGAAAGATGGGTAAAAATTACATGGAGCCAGATGGCTCTCTTGTGACTACACGTTTACACAAGCTTTTGCAGGTTGTTTATTCCAACAAAATTTGGAATCATTCAGACTCACATAAGGTCTTTCTGATTTTTAATTGAAAAACATAGGAAGAAATATATTTTTTAGTTAAAATAGGAAAACTTTCAACATAGAGCATGTTTATTTATAGCTATTACACATGAAATGCTTTCTGAAAAATGTAGGTAAAACTATAGTTTTTTATATTAATTATTTCAATTTTTTATTGTTTAATCTAAGGCTAAACATTTGTGAGCTTGTACTATGCAATTAAACTGAAATATTGATAGTTTAGGATCAAACAATACAGTTTCTGAATGTCTGATTAAAAATGAAGAAGGTATTCATGGTAAGACCAACTTGTACACCTAATATGGTTAAATCTCAAATACTTTTGCTATTGGAATACATATTTAAAATCAAAATAAGCTTATCCTTTGTATTTTATTTTGGAATATATTTTCTTTAGTGAGTTCGGGGTTAAATATTATTTTTCTGGTTATTTTTGGTTTATGCTAATATTTTAATCATCTTAATATTCATTATGTTTGATTACATATATAGCAAGGGTTTCTTTAGCTATATTGTTACCAAGTGACAAGGGGATGTGACCAGGAAGTATATAATAAAAATATCTTCCACTAAATCTACTATTGTTCTCTTTCTTTAAGGATTTATCGTTGTTTAAAAAACTCCTACATCCTGTACAATTATTTTGGTAGATGTTGGCCTTTAGGTTTTTACATATGGCAATTTGTATGTAATGTTTCACACACCCTAACAGGAAATGTGACTGAAGGATATGCTGTTATAAATATTGAATTACATCTTCTACAGGCATTCTTTTGATTTTATCTCATTTAATGATTTGCATTCTCTAACTACTGGGGGAAAGCTATATAAGGATTTATGTTATTCTCATTTGTAATTGTTGATGATCCTTATGTCTCTCCTATGCCATATACTTTCAACTTTCCTTGTCAACCAATACAAACTTAACAGAGAAACTCTGCTAGAGAACAGCTATTGCAGAGATACCCAGTGGTAATACAGGATTCAGAGCAACTCAGTCTTGTAACTTTGAGTAATTTACACTAGGTCAGTGAATTATGAGAATGTAGTATTGTAGACCCCTTTATCTTTGAGGGATATGTTCCAAGGCCCCTAAAGGATTTCTGAGACCACAGATAGTACTAAACTCTCTCTATATTATATTTTTCCTATACATACATACCCATGATAAAGTTTAATTTATGAATTAAGCACACAAAGAGAATAACAACAACAATGAAATAGACCAATCCTAATAATATACTTGCAATAAAAGTAATGTGAATGATATGAATGTAATTTCTACCTCACAACATTCGTTGTTCTGTACTCACCATTCTTCTTCTGATGGTGATTATGTGAGATGGTCAAGTGCTTGTGTTATGAGATGAATTGAAGTGAATGCCACAGGCACTGTGTTGTGTTACTATGGGGACTTTCTGAGGATATGATGAGAGGATGAACTGGTCTGTGTGACCCTGGTACATGGACACGTGATGATAACGGTGGCCTGATGTCAGGAGCAGCCAATGTCAATGGTTAAGGAAATTTAATATTTTCAGTCTTAGTTGACTGAGGGTAACTGAAGGCATAAACAGGAAGGGTCTACTGCAAAGCCCACAATCTGAAATATCAATGATTGACTTTACATACCCCTTAAAGTCACCTTCCCCCTTTTTTTGTCCCCTGTTTAGCTCTGTTTTAAACTTCCACCAGTACCTCTCTCAAGTCCTTCTGAACCAAACCTTCCGTGGTTTTTTTCAGTATTGCTGAGTTCTATACCCTCATTAAGTAAGGGTCTCTACTTCTTAGAATAATGATATCACTGTAATTTGTAAAGTAATTGGTTCACTAAATTATCTTTTTATGTGTCTGTGCAGTTATGCATAACCATAGAACTAGTCAATTTTCCTCAAAAAGCAGGAAAACTATATTTTACTTTTGTAATCAAAATTAAGAATTAAAAATTCTTTCTATTAAAATGGCTGACGTTAATCTAACCTATAAGTATTTTTTTCTACTCTATATGTTTTTGCATACTTTTTTGTTTTGGGAAGCAAGCTTATTTTTTGTTATAACTATTTTTAAAAAAAAACATACCTAAACTTTTACTAATTTGCTACTTTTTATATTTTTAAAATTCACATCTGGAATAAATTATGTTAAAATGCAGAGAAGACAATGTTATACTCTATATTCTATGATAGGCCAGGTCTAACTATGCACTCTCTTCTTTTCCTTACCTGTAGTTGCCTTCATGTGATCCTGGACCTCTTACATAGTCATATAAGAAAAAGGAGAAGAAGTTTGAACACTTATTTTTGTTTCTTGATATCAAATCTGGTTAAGAGATTGGTAGAAAAAGATTAAAATGTGTAAAATATATTAAATAACATTTTATATTATGAATTAAACACCATTCTCTTCGTATCTTTTCAGAGTTTGTATTATTTTATTGACCATTAACATTTATTCAATATTTATAACCTTTCCTATAAATCACAAAAATGATTTTATAGGCAAAAGAGGCAATATAAAAAAGTCTGCTCTGGTATTTGACCATTCTTATAAATAGCAGCTTCATTTATCGGTTATAATTCAAAGTAAAATAATGGATAAAAAATACTACATAATGTAAACTTGTCCATCAAAACTGACATTCATTTATTCAAAATAATTATTGGCTTCTAATTAGTACACACAATTCACCAAATGTAACTGTGATTATTTTTTCCCCTATCAGTGGTTGTGGTTTTAATTGAATTACAACAGACATTTAATAGTAAGTGTTATTGCCATATTTCAATATTTGACCCTTTAAATAATTAACAGTGAGCTGGAAGATAAGGGTACTACTACTGTAATGGAAGCACTTATATTAGCTTAATATTTGTTGAATGTCCTGAGTTAGCACTCACGTATCTATCTATGAGATCTACTGTATCTATGAGATTTTTTTTAAGATTAGATATATGTGTGAGATCATACAGTGCTTGTCTTTCTATGCCTGACTTATTTTACTACAAAGGCTTATTTTAAGCCACTAAATTCATGGTAATTTGCCAATTAGCATTAGAAAACTAATGTAACACCATGTTTTAACATCAACCAATATATAATATTTTTATCCAAAAAGACTACCTATCCAAAATACATCTGTACATTGACTAACTCAATTATAATGACTTTAAATTTTATTCCATTGGCCCTGGGCAACATACTTCCATATTGCACTCTAAGTGCTATGAAAACTAGAATGGAATATACTAATAATCCAATGCCATAACAGATCATTTTTCTACATACTATTTGGTTACTTCCACACAAACTCATCTTTGACCATATTTAGACTTCTTTTGAAAGCTCGTGTTACTTGTATTAGCGAATTTGGACTTAGTGTCTTCCTTATCCAGCCTACATGCTATTACCATCAGCTGAGCCTTCCATTCCTTTTATTGTAACTTCCAAGAAAAGGCCAAAACCTGAAAAATGTAACTTTTATATTTTTATAATCAAATTGAATACAGTGAAAGGACATTTTTTCTTAATGAAAAATGCGCTCTATCAGAAGACAACACCTAATCCCCAAGAAAGATACAGAAAACAGCATTCATCAATCTTGAAATCTCTCAATTTCTGCTTCCCTGTCCTTCTCCCCATCACCATCTCCCAATGTTCAGCTCATTACTGTATCTAAAGGAAAAGATGAAATTCTATTGCTCAGACTGACATTGCTATCTGTTTTCTTAGACCAGTTTCCTCTGATTTATTCCTTCATTGTTCCTTCTCTTTCCCGTATCTTTAACAACTATTTCTCTGCTGACAACATGCTGACTCTCTCTACATATACAAGTTTATCACATATTAAGAAAAATCAGAATATTCTTGATCAATGTCTGAGTCCCCATAGCTTTATTTCTTCCTTTTGCAATCTAACCTCGAAAACTCCTTATTGTGTTATTCAATAACAAGGTGAAGACTAAGTTCCCTTTCTTACTCTCTCTGCCTTTATTGCAACAAAAATAAAAGTTAACTGTGAATTTAAGACCAAACCCAGATACCCTTTATTGCTACTGCCATAAGGAAAAGGAAACAATATAAATTAAATAAAAATTCTGCCACAGTGTGTGTGTGTGTGCGCGCGCACGCGTGTGTGTGTATCCCAGTCTATGTTAAGTAAACTTTTGACAAGGAGAAATGGAAAGTCTTTAAATATGATTTTGACATCATTCTCCTCCTCTGGATACTAACTCCTGTAATGGTGGTGGTTATATAGGTCCTGGAGGAATTTCTCATAAGGGACTATTTCCCATCTCTCTTTTAGAATCTTGGTTTGAGACCCACACCCGAATTAGTGACAATAGATAAGTAGTGGCATAATGTGGCTGAACAGAGTAGCCTTAGGCAGTTCTCTTGGGAACCTACAACCTGGATGTGATGTAGGAGAGACTCAGAATTTCCTCTATGTCCCCATGGAGGATAAAGATGGGAGCTGAGAATCTGAATGACTACCTTACTAGTTTGTTTGACATAAGAGCTGTATTAGGTCAAAGAGTCTTTAAACTTTGAATATGCTAGGTGATGTGACTGGTGATTTTGGAGGTTGATTTACCATGAAGCTAATAAAGGTGAAACTTAAGGGCCACTCTTTGACCACTATGTGCTTCTTCAAAGGCTCTATTTTTTTTTTATATTCCAAATTATTTTGTTATTTTTTGCTTAAGAAGTATCTAAAATTGCTCAGGTCCTAGAAACACAAAATCTGAAACCATCCTTGGGCCTGGGGATTAAATGTAAATAGTTGGTAGATATTGGATATAGGGGCAGAGGGGGACTCTATAGTTCCTGGGGAGACTGAAGTAAAACAACTAAGAACTGACCAAGAGACCCTATTATTGACTAGCTCTGTATTATAGCAGCAGACACTACAATGTTATATATGAACAGGAACAATCAAAACTTAGAAGTTTAGTGGATAACTATGAACTTAAGACCAAACCCAGATACCCTGCTGCAAAGGCAGTAGCCCACGAGGCTTTTCTCCATGCAAATATCATCATGGCCGTCAAATTTCCCTTATATTCACATGTAATCTCTGAGAAGGGGAGAAGCAGACTTAGCAATGGAGCTGAAACTAAATACAGGGTGGGTAGAAGTAGATTTACAGTTGTTCATGTGGAAAAAGACATGCAGTTTATGATTATTACAATTGCTTTATTAACTCAAAGAATAGCACAGTGAACCCACTTTTGCTCACCCTGTGTAGAATCCATGTAATTTTCATAGGTCTAACTGTTTACTGGGAGAAAAGGGGAATTTCAGAAAAAAAAAAAAAAACTGACCAGAAAACTCAGGTTAGATCATTCCAAGCCAGGCCCGAAATGAAAGAAAGAAAGAAAGAAAGAAAGA